>JAJLTW010000049.1:0-79548 GCA_030564125.1 Myxozyma lipomycoides
CACCTGGTCGCCATCCGGCCACTCATCAGAATCCTCCATAAACTCAATTTCAAACCGAGTTTCGTCCATGACAGGAGGGGGCAGCATATCGAGATCTTCCGAGTGACGGGTGGTGAGGAACTTATAGTAGCGTTCCTCTGCTTTGTCCAGTACGCCCAGTGAGGGTGCCCAGGCGCAGGACGCAAAGTCCACCAATCCAGCACCTGGGACTTTCTCTAAAGCAGGCAAATATTTCAAGAAAGTAGACATAGTAGAACGGAAGTAACTGATAGTTCTGATAACAAATTTGTGGTAACTTTGTGAAATTTGTGATCTGTGGGGGTATGTGGGCCGAGAGCCGGTTTCAATCTTGTCTAGATATAACAGCAGCGCACCCCCGGACGAAGCTCTTGCCTAGATATGTAAACATTGCGTCCATGCATAAACTACGTAATATAATTATACAAAATAGATATCAAGTCGAGTAAATTGTATTTAGATCAAATTCTCTAAATCAGCTCTTCAATACTGAACAGTGAAATTCAAATAGGTATAACTTGATATCACTGCGAGTGTGCAAACGCATTGCAATTTGCATCCAAAAAAAAAAAAAAAAGAAAAAAAAAATAGTACGCCAGCATCTGTGATAGTGTGACGACTTATTCTCTGATATACTTCCTATACTGAATTCATTAATGGATATCCAGCTTCAATCCAGTCCATATGAACCGGCTTTACCCTGCGAACTTGGCGCTGATCCGCGCCCTATCCACGTGTTGTGCACGGTTTGGTGCGTCTGCTCAACAGTAAACACAAGCGAATTGCAACATACATACGATGATCTCATGACACATAATCCAATAAAACAGATGTCGCAATCAGCACCAGCTACACCATTTCTGCGGCCATCAAGCTCGTCTTCGTCGCTCAGCTCGTCAAGCGGGTCGGTGGTGGACGAGGACCGAATGACGGTGCTAGACATGCTCGACAATCTGGCGCTGACAACCACCAAATTCAATGTATCACTGCGTAAGAAATCTGGAGAATTACGAGGGAGGGTATTACGAGGACGCGAAGATGATTTAGAAAAGTTGCGGAGTCGAGTATTGACGACGATCAGCAAATTCGAGGCGAAATGGGAGACCCAGAGTATGGTCAATCAACGACAGAAAGTAGTGTACGCAGTAGGTCTGGGTAATGTATTTTTGAGTGGGTTGGTAATTGGTGAATTTCCAGAATTTCTTCCAGCGTGGTACAGTCTGCAAATGGTGTATTTAATGCCGATACGATTCTACAGTTATCGGAAGATGTCATATCAGTACTTTTTAGCAGATCTTTGCTACTTTGTTAATTTACTGCTATTGGCGTTTTTGTGGATATGGCCTGAGTCTGAGAATTTATTTGTGAGCGTGTATTGTCTCGCGTATGGAACACTTGCATGGGCGGTTATAACTTGGAGGAATTCGTTGGTGTTGCATTCGATCGACAAAACTACGTCGGCATTTATTCATGTGTTCCCACCTGTGATTCTACATTGTATCAGGTTTCGTATGTCAAAACAATATGTGGCAATACGATATCCGGGTGCTTATAAAACCGAAACATTGTCATTACGACAGGGGATATTATGGGCATCGCTATGGTACGCGATTTGGCAGACACTCTACCACGTGTTTATAACAATCCGACGAAAAGACCAAATCAAAGCTGGAAGAATAACTTCGTTTGAATGGTTACGGAGGTCGTATAAGCATACAGCTATAGGTAAATGGGTTAATTCGCTTCCAGACCCGTTTCCAGTTCTGGCGTTTACCGGAATACAGTTTGGTTATCAGTTATTGACTATGCTTCCGTGTCCGTTATGGTATAAATATGAATACTTGTCAGCGACATTTGTATTTGGGATATTCATGGTTGCAGCATATAACGGTGCGACGTATTATATTGATGTATTTGGTCGCCGGTTTCAACGAGAACTTGATAAACTCCAGAATGAGGTCTCGACCTGGCATAACTCTAGTACTCCACCATCACCGAATCAAAGTCCAGTTGAAAAAGATGCGGAGGTTGAGATGCTCGAATTGGATCCAAAGAAGGAACATAAATCGTAATGGAGGATGAAAAGAGTTTTTTTTTTTTTTTTTTTTTTTTTTTTTTACATGGGGATATATATGCAGCATTTTTGTTAGGTAATACAAATTAATGATACAATTGAGGAGTTATTTGTGGGTCACAAGAGTTTCTCAATAGCTGAAAAGATATAGTTACATCTAGTTGCACCGCCTTAGGTATATTGACGGCTAAGACTTTGAGATTAGTGAAAAAAAGAAAAATTGATAGAAATATATTGACCTATTACGCCAGATATATCTAATAGTTTACATATAATAACATTACCTCATGAAGCATCTAAATATCCGAAAACTTTGGCTGGAGTAGATGTAGTCAAAGTTGCTTTGCTTCGAACACGTACATAATAAACGCGTCGAATTTTCATCATACGCTATTCTAAATATTTTTTTTTTTTTTTGGTTGCTTATTATTTTCGAAACGATATTGAATACGCGAATCAGGCTATGTGTAATTTCACAGTCACACAGACCGCCGGTGTAGCTGTCGACGGCTCTAACAGACACCGTCTCTGAGCAGCAGCACACGGCTGCACCACAATAATATACTCACGACAAATATATTGTCTTGAAGACCGTAGGCTAACGATGTAGCGAGCGGTAGAGAGAGGGTAATGTAATCTACAAGTGGTCACGATAATAAGAAATATAAATAAATATAAAAAACTTATTATTATCGTGACCACTTGTAAATCTCATTACCCTCTCGCTATCGCTCGCGACACATCGTTACCCTACGGTCTTCAAGGCAATAAGTTATGAGCCCTGATATGATTTACCGCTGTATCTGTCAGTAAAACCGAGATGAGATGAACCGTATGGGGGGAATGTACTCACAAGCTGAAGTACTTGACCAAAAAAAAAAAAAAAAAAAGGGTAACTTGGGCGCGGCGTGCATCTTATACAGCAAAAAAGCCCCCCTGCAGAGTTACCCTATCGCCAGGACACACACAAACTTGCAACAAAATAACACTGGTAAATTAGTTATGCCCAACTGCTTTTTTTTGTGTGTGGGTTGGTTTCTATTTTTTGCCGCTGTTGGTTGACAGCCGCACCGGCGGGCGGGGGGGGGGGAAAGGGGACAGGGGCTCAGGGCTTGTGCGGCTGGGTGCGCCAGAGTTGGTTAAATAAATCAAGGGGCTACAAAATTCATTCGTCGCGTCTCGTCCGGGCGCAAAGTTATATAAAGACCAGACCAGTTAATGCTGCTCCAGGCCTGGGTAACGCGGGAGTCTTTGCATCACGACGTTGCTGGAGGATTGGTTGATTGACGATGTCGTATCGACGAGTGACGCCTTTGCCGGGCGAGGACGCTGCAGACGACGGCGGGTTCCAGCTGCGGCCGCTGGCGCCAGCTGGCGTGTCATATCCACTCCACACGGCTGAACCAGACGACTACGACTACGACGATGCATACGACGAGGCGCCATATCCCCGCGGCGACGATGATGACGACGACGATGTTCCTCTGACTTCGCCAGTCGCCCAGGGAATATATGATCCGTACGCTAACGAATCGTCGTCGACAATGGTCCCGCCCAGCTCGTCGACCATCAGCTCCAAGGGATACCAGCTGCGGGAATCGTATATTCCTAGCGTGCCCAGCATCCCAGCAGACTATGCTATGTCTGCGGTCACGCCCTCAGATGTCGGCAGCGAGAACTCGAACGAGTGGACGAAGCGCCAGCGCGCAAACACGACTTCTTTGAAACGGTACCAAACGCGAAAGGTGAAGTTGCGCGGGAACAGAGTGTTTTCGACCGAGTATGCAACTCCGTCAGCAATCAAAAATGGAATTGAGAAGCAGTATCTGTATGGCCAGGGCACCGGTGCTACCGAATTCACCCATCTGAGGTATACTGCCGCAATGTGCGATCCAGACGAATTCACAAGGGAAAACGGATATAGCTTGCGACAAGTGGAATATGGTCGCCGTACCGAGTTACTGATTGCAATCACATATTACAATGAAGATAGAGTCTTGACTGCTCGTACACTGCATGGTGTGATGAAGAACATTAGGGATATCTGTAATTTGAAACGAAGCAAGTTTTGGAATACTGCATCCCCCGCGTGGCAAAATATCACGGTTTGTTTAATCTTTGATGGCATTGATCGTGAGTAAATCTATTTTTTTTTTTGTATCGTTTTTCTTTTAGCTAATGATTAGCTTGTGATAAAGAAGTCCTGGATTTACTTGCTACGATCGGAGTGTATCAAGAAGGCCTGATGAGAAAAGATATCGATGGTCACCCAACAGTAGCACATATATTTGAATACACTACCCAATTCTGCGTAACTGCCGATCAGAAGCTAATTCGTCCGACTGAGGGAGATGCGCATAATAATCTGCCACCGATCCAGATGTTATTCTGTCTGAAACAAAAGAATTCAAAAAAAATTAATTCTCATCGATGGTTATTCAACGCGTTTGGAAATATGCTGAAACCCGAAATCGCTATCCTTCTTGATGCAGGAACTAAGCCTGGCTCCAAGTCATTACTTGCACTATGGGAAGCATTTTATAATGATAAAAATCTCGGCGGTGCATGTGGTGAGATTCACGCAATGTTAGGCAAGCATTCTCGAAACTTGCTCAACCCATTGGTGGCTGCTCAGAATTTTGAATACAAAATTTCAAATATTCTTGATAAACCGTTAGAATCTGGATTTGGCTACATTTCGGTTCTGCCAGGTGCATTTTCTGCTTATCGATTTGATGCAATCCAGGGACAACCATTGCAACAATATTTTCATGGTGATCACACCTTATCGGCACGACTGGGCAAGAAAGGTTTAGAAGGAATGAATATCTTCACCAAAAACATGTTTCTTGCCGAAGATCGAATTTTGTGTTTTGAAGTTACATTCAAACGACGATGTAAATGGCATTTAGCATACGTCAAGGCAGCCAAAGCTGAGACCGATGTACCAGATCGTGCGCCAGAATTTATTTCTCAACGACGAAGATGGTTGAATGGTTCATTTGCAGCAAGTATTTACGCTCTGATGCACTTTCACCGATTATATTTATCTGGACATAACCCGTTGCGGATTTTCATGTTCCATGTTCAGCATTTGTATAATTTGATCACCATCGCGTTATCTTGGATCTCATTGTCTTCGTTCTACCTCACGACCACGATCTTACTTGAACTCGCAGCTGAACCAGATGTGCTTCCAGATGGATCATATGCAATGAACCCGATTCCGTTTCACTCTGTTGATGTTAATAAAGTTATTTCGGTCGTGGTGAGCAATGTATACCTTGCAATGCTAGGAATTTCATTTGTTTTAGCATTAGGTAATCGCCCTCGTGGAGCTAGACTTGGATACTACCTTGGGATTGTGATTTTTGGTTTGATTCAGTATTACTCTTTGATTGTTTCGTTTATGCTTGTGGCTACTACTTTGACCCATCCCGATTTCGGGAGGTTACCGGATCAATCTGTACTCAACTACATCTTTACCTCGATTCCGTTATTGATTGTGATCGCATTAGCATCCACATATGGTGTGTACTGGATTTCGGCAATTTTATATTTGGATCCTTGGCACATGGTAAACTCATTCTCTCAATATGTTTTCTTTACACCATCGTTTATCAATATTTTGAATGTTTATGCTTTTTGCAATTGGCATGACGTATCATGGGGAACAAAGGGTTCAGATCAAGCAGATGCTTTACCATCAGCTCAAACTAGAAAAGCTGACGATGGAAAAGTTGAGCTTGAAGAAGCTGATCTGCCTCAGGAAGATATCGATGACAAATTTGCTGATACGGTTAAGCGGGCATTGAAACCGTATGCTCCACCGAAATCGTCATCAAAGCCATCACTCGACGACGCATACAGAAATTTTAGAACTTGTCTGGTGTTAGCATGGATCATGACCAATATCGTGATCGTATTGGCAATAACTTCGTCTTCATTAGAAGGTATTATTCCATCTGAAAGTCAAGACGCCCGAGACTCCAAACGTAAGAATTTTTTTAGATTTTTGTTATGGGCTACTGCGTTGTTAAGTGTGATTCGATTGATTGGAAATATTGTGTTTGTAACGAAATCTGGATTTTGGAGATGTTTTAGACGTTATTAAGAGTATTAATGGTGTGAATAATGAAAAAGTATATAGTGATGCATTATGAATGAGTAAATTAAAATTATGAACACATGATTGAACAAAATTGGATTTGCCGTGATTGGTTAACTCGCGAGCGACTAAACAACAACAACAGTGACGTGGAACTACTTCTAACAAAATTACCCTCCCCCCTTAATACTGAGTCACGTGCAGGTCATCTGGGGGGGGGGGTGGCGATGACGTGTGTGGAGTGAGCCCTCTTTTATTTTATTTTTTTTTTTCTCCGTTCTAGCGAATTGATTCCCCATTGAAATGACACTAGGTCAAGAAGCTTATTTTGAGCATTGCACCTTGAATATTTTGAATGTCTGATTTACAAAGAAAAGCAGCGTCCCGATTATATGGGCGCCGGAACCTGGCGACATCATCGACGACGACGGAGAGCGAGTACGAGTGGTCTGATGATGAGTCTTCTGATGATGCGTGGTCTATTGCGTCCGATGGGACTGATGTTTCAATTTCGTCTACGTCAAGCGTACGAAGAAAAGATCAGGATATTGGCGACGACTGGCGGGATAAGTTAAGTTCGTATATTGATGTGCTGTCGAGTGAACGAAAGGGCACAAGTGTGCAGGCCCGTGAAGACGGATTATATCGAATTGGTAAGATATTAGCGTGCAAGTACGGGTGGCGAATTGTGGAAGATCGAAGGAAAGATCTTGAGGAAGGAGTGGGGAAGAGTGTTGGTCGTGGTCGGAGTCAACGTGAGACGACACTGGCGCTCAAGGTGCTGTCGGTCTTGGTCGTCACTGATGGCGGTGATGGTCGGTGGTCTGAGATACTTTGGGATGCAGTCAAAACTGTTGCTGAGCATGGCGACGGTGAAGTTTTAAAGGCTGCTGCAATAAGTACGCTTGCGACGATGGATATGTTTGAAGGCCGAGGGGAAGACGAGGGTGAGACGACAGAAGAGTTCTTGCTGGACGTTATTTCGACTGATGGTGCCAGAGTAGGCGCACCAGATAGTGCGACCGTGGTCACATCTGCGTTGCATGCGTACGGAGCTATAGCAAAGGATTCGGTAGACGACGTGTCGGTGCTGGTTGATCAGCTCGAGTCCGGCGACGGTGGTGTGCGAGCAGCAGCTGGACAAGCACTGGCAATCGAATACGAGCAGTCGCCTGATCCCAGCGACTTGTATCATGATTTTGATCAGCTGGAGTATTTATTAACCCAGTTATCAACTGCATCAGGCAAGCACATTTCAAAAAGCACCCGACGAGCACAGCACGCATTGTTCAGGGACGTATTGGCCACAGTCAAAGCGGCAGTCGAACCACCTGACGATGACGATGGAGCTACCGGTTATGGCGGATTGCATATGGTGCTCAAGTTTGGGAAATCTACAAAAGTTGAGATTGATGGGTGGCAGGAGTATGCGGTGTTGCAGCACCTGCGACGAGTACTTGGTCACGGTCTGGCACTGCACTACGGTCGCAACCGAGCCGTGACAACGCTTCTGGGCCAGGGCAACTCATATTCTCGTTCGTCGCCCGCGATACCGGACAGTGAAGACGAGCAGCAACAAGATCCAGAAGGAAACGATCTCGATAAGCGAGTGCGTCGGTTCGTGAATGGAGAGTCTCAGCGATTGCGACAGGACGAGATCCGCAAGGCACGACTGCATAGTGCGCGGGAACAGGTTAATCGTGAGCTAATGTCTGATGTGTAGAAAGTTTTTTTAAAAGAATCTTTATCATTGCTACAGCTTTTTTTTTAAATACTACTATTTAACTTGTAATAATAGTAATAATAATATAATTTATATAACTAACTGATCCCAGTCAGTCTTTTTGCTTTGTACTTTGGCTAAAAACCAGCCGTGCCCCTGTCCAAAAATAGTAATCGCCCGCTTAGGAGGCTTATGCGGCTTTTGTCCAAATGCGGAAGTTAGAGTTATCAAAAAATAGCCTGGAAGCAGCACAAACCGGATAAGCCAAAAACTCAATTATTATGGGCATATAAGTAATAGAATATTTAACAAACAGATTTTAACTATACTTTTTTGAGAGAAAATTGACAGCAGCCTATATATATATATATATATATATATATATATTGATCACCAACGTCGGTCAACAACCGAACAACTAACTCAAAAATGCAAATAAGCGAGCGCAATTCAAAACTGTGCATGATAATGTTTAAAAACCTGCTACATACCGAATGTGTCTCCCGCATACGTATCATCTATATATATACGTTCATACATACATACTCTTCGTGCAAATCTCTCCGGTTAGCCTCCTCACTCAGCGGGTCGCGCGCGGCAACCTGTGAGTCGCTTTGTGCCGTGCCGAAGTTTAGCAAGACGCTGAAAAAGTGTGTGTGTGCGCTGCTCAATCCGTTCGCGGCTTCTGGCCCAAAAGCCTCGAGAGTGTGTCGTCGTCGGTTCGCCATTCTCTGGGCATATTCATTCCACTTTATATTTGGGGATCAAAAAAACACGTCTGGGGTATATTACAGTCTTTTTTTATTTTTATTTTTTTTAGTTTGCTTGCTGTCTTTGCATGCATTAGAGCCAGGTTTGCAGGTTGTTCGTCGCTAGCGGCACTTCGAATGAGCGATCGACAGGTAGCTGTTGCCCAATAAGATCGTCAGAACAGCAGCCAATTGGCCTTTTTTTTTTTTCTATTTTTTTTTTGGTGCCCAGAATCAGTCAGATTATCGAGCTACATTGGAAAGGTTTAACGGTGGTTTATAAAGTGCACCATCGCTAAGTTATTCGCATCAGAGCCACAGTCTCCCCCCCCACGAGCTTCTCGCTCAGCTCATGCATGTATCGCTAGAGTTTGTCACCACCACTACTTCATACCAGTCACTCGTTTTTATCTGTATATACGCTTCTGTTCTACGCGATGCCATCTCTGTTCCGTCGTCGTCGTCAAAAACAGCCGTCGGCGTCGCATACGGCCGCGATTGCAGCGTTTGGCGAGCACGCATTCTCGATCGTCGACAACGACAACGACGACGCACTGTCGCCAGAAGAAACCACAGCGCTGGACGCAGACGCAGTGTTCACGCTCTATCACGACCCAAAGACAAGGCTGTCGGAGATCGTCGACACCGAGCACGCACTCGATCGGTTCCATGCCCGGTCGGTTCTGGCGTCGTATCACAACCCGTCGCGAGAACGGCTGCCGACGACGCAGCACGACGCACAGTCTGACGGGTTGGTGCGACCGAGCGCATCTCAAGTCGCTCGCTGGAAGTCGCTGCGACGGCTGTCTACGTTTGC
This sequence comes from Myxozyma lipomycoides, assembly GCA_030564125.1. Lineage (NCBI taxonomy): Eukaryota > Fungi > Ascomycota > Lipomycetes > Lipomycetales > Lipomycetaceae > Myxozyma > Myxozyma lipomycoides. The sequence goes on from JAJLTW010000049.1 coordinate 9,490, forward strand.
ATCTTCGTCGTCGTCATCTTCGTCTGGGCGACAGCGCACCGGCCCACCCGCAACCACCACCACCACCAGCCGGTCGTCATCGTTCTCATCAAGCACGTCGACCTCGTCTGCGTCGTCGTCGTCGTCGTCGATCGCGACCAGCAGAGCTCATCCGATGTTTGCAGTCGGCTCCAGCAGCTCGTCGTCGGTCAACACGTTGGTGCGTGCCCAGTCGGCCCTGACCCTACAGCAACAGCAGCGGCAACCGGGCGGTGACGTCGCCGTTGTCATTCAACAACAACAACAACAACAACAACAGCGATATCAGCCTTCGTCAGCAGCAAGTTCTCGACAGCAACACAGCAGACATTCGAACGTGGCAGGATTATTGCCCTCACGAACAATATCTGTGTCACCGGTGCCAGAGAACCCTGAGCAGCAGCCAGCAGCGTGTAATGAACCAGCAATGACGACATCCCGTTCGCCCCCGACGTCGCCAGCAGTAGCCAGATCACGGTCGTCGACGGTGTCGTCGGCGTCGCTTATCTTTGAGAGACAGGTGCAGGACCACGTCGCAGGCGCTTCACGACATGTGGTCGCGCAGGACAAGATTGCGCCGGTGCTGGATGCATCGTGCGAGGCATTGACCGACGACAACCTCAACCCAGACTCTGTCCAGGTCGTATCGATTTTGGGTGGCCCAGGGAGTAGCAGTAGTAGCAGTACCAGCACCAGCGACAGTGGTGCTACCGGTTTATCTGGAGACGACAGCTTATCGACCGCGGTATCGGGCGACTGGTCGAGCGCCCACAGACTCTCGTTTTATTCTTATGCAGACGTGATCGAAAGTGCAAACGAATTCGATAATAACGACACCACTCCTACGAGTCCAACGATCAAAGTATCGACCCTTGGCGAGACATTACAGCAGAGTCACGACGAGCTCGTCGATTTGGCTCAATAATTTAATCGGTTTAAAAATAGTCAATTTCGTTTAGTTTTTCTTTTTTTGTTTTTTTTTTTTTTTTTTGGGTTGGTTTCGGGGTATAATAAAGTGTAATATATATATAGTTATATATATTATAACTATCATGACACCAAACGCCGTCCTAAAATTTACACATCAACTGGTTTATTTCGTCGTTTGATTCCGGATTCGTCATCGTCTTCTGCCTCAGGATGGTCCTTTGCATATTTCAACGCACTTGTAGTAGCACTATTCAAATGAAACGCAACTGGTTTTTTCCCGTCTTTTGTTGTCGATCGGTTTGATTTTGGTTTCTTTAATTCGTATTTGCCAATTCCTGCAACCACTGGCATTAATATCACCCCCACAATTAAAATGCTAACCACAAGGAGGAATGCATATGGATTGGCCATAGTAAACCAGTTAGTGATTATAATTGAAAAAAAAAAAAAAAAAACCCCCCGCCAAAGATTTTAAATCGGATGATCTCCTTCCTCGTCAAATGTTATATCGTGGCAAACTAATGTCTGCATTCATTCCTTTTGAGCCAGCCGAGAAAAAATCGCCCCCAACCAAAAAGAAAAAAACCCTGGCACGTGACTTGTGCGGCTCACAACCCCAGACTTTGCAACCGTAAAAAAAAAAAAAAAAAAACTATTATCGTTACTTATGTTCTAATACACATCTATTATATTGCTCGTTTATACGGTTTACAAAGTGTTTTCGAAATCAATATACTTCTGCATCTTTGTCTTGATATTCTGCAAATCGTCCGAGTTGAGCTGAGGAAGCGGTCGTCTTGACGATCCACCGTATCCAAAATATACCTGCAACGCAGCCTTAGTTCCCTCTGGGCCAAGCTTTGTCAAGATATAGTCTGCATCCGACAAAAACCGCTGATGCTCAAATGCAGAAGCAAACTTTCCTTGGGCAAACAAATCAAACGCCCGCACCACAGTCTTGGGCGTAATGTTTCCTGGACCAGAAATCACACCGGAACCACCAGCAGCAAGTGCCTGGGTGAGAAAATCAGCCATTCCGGCGATGCAAAGGTATCCGCCGTCGGCGACAGAGTAGGTCGACCCCGACAGCGGACCGACGGTCCTAGTCGCAGCTGCAACCCGGGCGAGCTTGCCGACGTTGCCACAGGTGAACTTGGTGCCGACGATGTTGGGGTGCGCAGAAAGCTCGATCAAGACCTCGGAGCTGATGTCGACGCCAGCGGTGACGCCGGGATAGTTGTAGATGATGACCGGCAGCGGCGACGCGTCAGCGACGCCGGTGAAGAAGTCGACGATGTACGCGTCGTCGACCTTGGCGCGGTAGTACGACGACGTGACGACCAGGACCGCATCCGCTCCCGCTCCAGCAGCATCTTCACATAAAGCGACAGCGTTGACGACCGACTGGTCGGTCACGCCTGCGATCACTGGCACGTGGGTGAATCCGGCCTCGTCCAGGCCGCGACGAGTGGCAGCGTTGACCTGCGAGCGCTCGTCGCGGGACAGCATCACGCCCTCGCCGTACGATCCAAGGGTAACGATACCAACCACGCCGTCGCTAGCCAGACGAGCAGCGTGTGCCATTGTGGTAGCCTCGTCGATCTTGTTGTCGGCGGTGTAGAACGTCACGGTCGGGACGTAGACGCCTGCGACAAGCGGTCGGTTGGTTGACGGGCTCATAATGGATAGACCAACGATCGATGCAGCGAGCAAAAAAAAAACAAGAGGCACTATCTATGCAACGATAGCGAAGGTTCTGGGTCGGTGCGTTTTGGATCAGATGCTTCGATTATGCTGCCGGTGGTCGATGATGTGTAACTTATATATTCTGGTCTGGTTCCCCCCTCCCCACAAAACCCCGACGCGGATCTTCGGTGGCAAAACTCCGCGAGCTGTGGGGGCGGCAGTGGGGGTTTTGCAAAGGGTAACAGAAAGGTCACGTGGTCAAACCTGATTATGTAACGGTTCTCAAAACCAACCGCTTTACGTTTTCCGGGGGGGATAATAAAAGGAAACAACCCCTGATTGTAAATGCTTACGTAAGCGAAGAAACCCATACTCGGATCCGGCTGGTTGGATTAGCTGCACCTGCGTTTTTTGATTGTCTTTTACTATAACTATGTACTATTTTTTTTTACGTGATCCACCCCTCCGATCTAGTTTTTGTTTGAAAAAAACCCAGCATACGCAGCACGTTCACGCTGCTTTCTAGCCGCAACCTTCTTCTTCGCTTGCTCGAGCTCGTTCACAATCCCCTTATCACCAGGAGCAAACTTTAGCGCCTCGGTAAAGCTGTCGATCGCAGCGTCTTCGTTACGAGTACGTGAGTGGCCGACACCACGTCTGTAAAGAGCCTTGGCCCGGTCGGAGTCAGTCAACCCGTCAAGTTCAAGCACATTGCTGGCTGCAGTCGTAGCGTCGGCAGGTCTATCCAGCTTAAGGAAGACCAGTGCCTGGTTGAGCAGCAACGAGATCTTAAGCTTGGCGAAACCTGCTGCAGCAGGTTCGTTGTCGTCAGGAGAAAAGTATGCAAGGTATCGCAATGATTTTTCGTACTTGTCAAGTGCAAGTTGTAGCTTCCCTGCTTTGAACGCATTCGTACCCAGATCCTTAATCGTGGTCGCCAACGCCAACAAGTTCTCGGTCGATCTGTTCTCGCCCTTGAGTCTATCCTCATCCTCAGGGTAATCCTCAAGCACATCACCGGTCTCGTCCGCGTTGGTATTGGATTCAATGTACTCCTTCACCTGGTCACTCGTGAGCTCACCACAATCATCAATCACAACGTCCAAGTCAGGCTTGTCATTCTTATTAGTCTTGCTGTTCTCGATCGCACGAACGATACTCTTTCCAACCAAAACTTCACCAAACACAACGTGCTTCCCGTCAAGATGCGGGGTTGGCACTGTAGTCACAAAAAATTGGGAACCGTTTGTACCTGGACCTGCGTTTGCCATCGACAACAAGAACGGGATCGTATGCTTGATCTCAAAGTTCTCATCGTCAAACTTCTCACCATAAATTGATTCACCACCTGTTCCGTTACCAGCAGTAAAGTCACCACCTTGGATCATAAATTTCTTAATAACTCGATGGAAAGTAGATCCCTAAACTGGTTACACCCTGGTCAGACACCAACCCGGCTTGACAGCACACTCACCTTATACCAAAGTGGTTTCGCCGACTTCATACTTTTTCCCTTCTCACCAGTACACAAAGCACGAAAGTTCTCTGCAGTTTTGGGAACAACTAAGTTTGTTAATAATAGTTCATTCACCATAATCGTCTGGAAACTCACCATCGTTGTACAATTCAAACACAATCCGTCCCTTAGGTTGTCCTCCGATCGAAATATCGAAGAAAACGTGTGGTCTGTTCTCGATCATGTTGTAAAGAATAAAGCCTATAGTATATGATCCAGTCGTAAGATGGTTTACACCAAGTTTCCTCGGTTCTAAAGGAAATCGTGATTGTTAAATATTTCAGGGGAATCCCCATCCCAGCGAAAATTCCAGAACCCCCCGAAGGCTATGTAATTATTCAAAAAATCCGATCACAGACATTTTGTCTCCCAAACCAAAAAAATTGATTAGCGAATAATATTAATTATAATTCGACAAAATACTATCAGAATACAAATGACCGACGCCAAACTACCCAACAACTAATACAAGAAACTAGAAAGGAAAAAAAAAAAACAAAAAGAATACACTCTCCTATTTACAATTCACTTCTTCGTAGCTCCAGAGCTCGAGCTACTTCCATCGTCCTGCTGCTGGCTCTGACCTAAAAATTTACGCCACGGTTGTAATCGTAGTGACTTTGATTTACGCTGAATTGTTTCAATGCTTCTGGTGACTGCGTTCCCACTTGAAGATGTCACATTATGACTAGCATGATTATTGTTACCGGATGATTCTGATGAAGAACCGGTTGTGGAATGTGGTGATAGCTCACGTCGTCGTGAGAGCAATGGTCTCGTGCGACTGCTGCTAGATGATAATCTGCTCAATCCTGCCGAAAGCGTGCTGCTTCCCGATGTCAATGATGATGGACCAGTAGTCGGCGTTGTGGTCTTGTATGATTGTGATCGAGGAGCTGGGAAATAAGAGTACTCATCTTGTCCCTTTTCAAAACTTCTTCGTACGTCCTCGTCATTTGATATATCTGCATCATCTGGATCTCCTGTAGGCGAGTTGTCCATAAACAAACTTTTTAATGCATTTCCACGCCTAACAAAATGAAAATCCGAAGGTTTGACAAAATTTGACACAAAATAATCCCACGTCTCTTCTGGAACTTCACTCGGAATCTCGGGTATTGACGACTTGTATTTAAGTTTCTGTGTCTCTGCTCGAATACGAAGACATTCTCGATGGAAGTCAAGTATAGGACCACTGAATCTCAATCCAGAAGGCACATCATCTGTAGCTGCAGACACATCCACAGGAACCGCGTGAGTAGTACCCCGTTCATTCCCAGATGATATTTGCGACACGTCGTCATCAGTAATGTATGCATCAGGCAAGCTTCCAACAAGCTCAGCAACAGACGAGGTTGATAACCCGCTAGTAGTTGCTGTCTCCGCATCATCAGATTCTTCATCACTACCTTCATCTTGACCATTCACTTGGATGTATTTCGTCAAAGCAGCAGCGGCAAGAACTTCCCTGCGAGCGGCAACCTTAGCATCATACCAAGACAACCACAAATCAACTAGCTGTGCGACAGCTGCGGGCTTATCAATCAAATACGGCAACGTAGGCGCAGAATCGGAAAATGCCTCAGGTAACCTCGACAATATATTCTGAGGAATTCTGTACGATATCATCGACAATGAACGAGATGACGCAGCGGCCTCATCATCATCCAAATCATCAGTCATGGTATTACCCATTTGAAACTCATGAACCGCGCCAGTCTTTGAATCTGCTCCATAAAGATGATTACGCCATGTGGATACATGTAAGATAAACTCTTTCATTTCATGTAAATGCTTATTAAGAAAAGAGTTCATCGGTGCCATCCATGGCTCCTTGTTACCAAAATGTGTGCGATTGGCTAGCCCTTGCAGTCCTTTGGCAACCAGCATCAATGTACGTTGCGCATTACCTTGAGGGTGATCATTGATCAGTCCAAATAACTTCGGATTAAGTACAGCTGGACAGAAAAACCGCAGAAATAAAAACCCAGAAACACCAGAGTAAGACGCGGTCATCAAAACTTCACCAAATTTATTCTCAATCTGGTTCCTGATATTGTGGAATATTCTTCGTAAACTAGCAGGACACTCATTTGCTGTCCGTCGAATACAATCCCAAACCGCAGCCATATACTTGTCTAATGTGACCCAGTGCTCGTCTACGTTTTCGGTAAGCTTTAGCCTCGACGGATCAACTTCACACCGTAAATCTTCGGCAATAATCTGTCTCAAGATGTCGCCTAGACAATGCGAAAGATAGTCACTCCCGACCATCCGCATATGCGCATCGAGAGATTTTGTGAGTAATGAATTGCCTCGGAAAAGCAAATTCGCGTCTGCAACTGCAGCCGATGCAGTCAAAACAACACGCGGTGACGATGATCTCTGCTCGTCAAAACACTTTTCAGCGACTGATGAAGGCGATAACGTGCCTGGAGATAAAGTACTCGTGCCAGTACTGTCAGAGTCATCAAACGAGTTCGCACGAGTCCCAAAACGAGAGACACTTGGAGATGTGAAATTGCTTCTCACGCCTACCGGTGCCATCATAAAGCCTTTGTTAGGAGTGTCAGATGGTACCGGCTCAGGTTCACAAGGCTCTTCGAAAGAGTCACCAATTTCATTATCAGCAAGTGAAATAATCCATTCAGTTGCTTGTGCTTCAGTATGAAATATATCGAGCAATGTAGCAGGTAGCTTCTTCAAATCTCCGGTTAACGTAGCAATCTCAATCGTGAGCCTATTGCCAAAATCCAAAAGTAGCTTGATGATAGATTCGTACTCTCGTCCTGCCAATACAGTGAACTCAGAAACGCCGATCTTAGCAAATACCTCTGCGGTCTTGCCATTATACCCCCGAGTTGAATTGAATAGCGGCACCCATCGTTCAACATCCGATTGTTTATTTAAGTCGTCGACTGACATGGTCAAAGATCCAAGCACAGAATCTGAACTGAAAGCATTGCTGCGTTTGCTACGTTGCTTGAGATCTAACCGGAGAGTGTTCACCAAAAACGGAAGATCACTAAATGTAAAAAAATTGATACAAGTCTAACAAGTCAGAAAACTTACGGAAACGTAAAATCTTCCCGCCAATATGGCTTTGCAGTACCGTGCTTAATTCTTGTACGAGCACGTAATTTGTCATTCATGCAAATATCAATGTACGTATCCACAGATTTGGTCGCCAACGAAGCCTCAGGAGACATAGTCGGCCCACGTGGCCATAAAACTCGAGCTTCAATTATACGCAAGGTAACTACCCGATGTTGCCTGAATGCACCAATCGCACTACCTGTATCCGGACCATAAAGCTCTGGTAATGCTAGCGATCGTAACAACACAAACCAGACATCAAAATTTATGCGTGAGTCAAAGCAGAGATAAATTGGCGTCACTATGATACTGGCTGATTTTGATACCGATACCGGTGCTCTGCGTGGCTCTGAATCATTGGCTGGCTGATCTTGTGATGATGATCCCTGTGAGGCCGACGCCACTGTCTTGATAAAAACAACTAAACAGTTTTCGCGGTCTGTCAACGATGGATCAACTACTTGCACCGCAGATCGGCGCACAGTCGACAGTGGAATCACAATTGATTCAGACGCAAATGAACTACCAGAAGCCAGATTCGTTAAACTTGATGACGCGCGCGAACTGCCATAAAAATTTTCAGTCGTCGAATGATAGCTGCCGTTATGTGAATGATTGTGATTAGTCGCTGCCACCATTTCCGGGTATACTTGTAAATCACCATTCGTCTTGAGCATGCACGAAGCACTGATCCATCGATTGACAGAACTTGCTGGTGCCTTAGATTTGCTAATACTTCGCATTGCTGCAAGGGGATCCCATATTTCAAGCTGTCCAACTTTGATCGTTCGTACCACTGTTGCAGTCTCGCGAATTTTTTTATCAGGGTTGACTAGAGCTGCGGTAGCATTATTTGCTGTTTGTAGTGTCTTATATGTAGATGATTGTGAGGTTTTGATGGCTGGGTCTTGTAACTTTGGGTACCTAAACCGTAACAATTTCTGGGAAACACCAGCAGTACGCAATGGCGACCAAGACAGTAGCACAGCTAACCATTTGAAGAACGACTCATGTGATCCACTGTCAATCACAGCAAAACTATCTGGATCCTTGGCGCTGGCAACTCGAACAGCTGTGGTTGAGTCAGATATCATCGATACTTTACATCCTCGCAGATCTGCAATCAAAACAATAGTAGACTCTTTCTGTTCGAAGAGCAATGCGCCTGAAAACTCTTCCGTATAGCAAAAGCCGCTACTCAATTAGCTGCGATCTCTCTCAAATTCAAAAAACTTCTTACCTTCCCCTGGCAGTAGCAGTATTCCACTTCGCCCACCCTCTGAAAACACCTTTATATCGCTTCATGAGTGCCAGAATTTGGCTCCATTCGGCCGTAAGGGACAAGTTGTACTTGACTTTGGAAGATGAAGTCGAACTCGAAGATTTAGCCTTACTAGCCACCGAATTTGAACTTGTAGCACTCGCTTGCCTACTTCGAGTCGGTGGTTGTCCAGGAATATATGGTTGTTGAAACGATGGCGCGTCGATCAAACTTGTATTTGAATAAACTGGGCTTAGAACTGATGATCTCCGCTGGACCGCCGGTTTAGATGCCTTAGCTTTCCGTCTACGACGTCTCCTGAAACCTGACTCATCTTTATCTGAAAAAGACGACGGTTCATCCAGTGGTTCGTGTGGACCCAATCCTAGCGATGCATTGCGTGATCCTTCGGTCTGTCGCTTCATGATATCATCAGCCACCTCTGTGGCCAGTTCATGCGCATCAGTCATAGCTCCGAGGTTGTGTAGCTTCAAAGTCCAACCGCTACGACTTTCTTGATCCGACGATGTCAAATCCTTCTTTTCAGCTTTTCTGGCCATCTCACCGAGCGAAATCGATGCTCGTCTGCGCAGTTCCTGGCGGAGAGCAACGTCCTGATCAGTCGCATGCTCCATTTCTCCTTTTTCTTGCGTTTCATCAGCCGATCTATCATCAGATTCTTTCTTCCATTCCAGTTTTTCTGCTATATTTTGCGTATTTTTCGACACTGCTGCCTGGTCGCTTGGTCTATTGCTCTCGCCGCCGCCAGTGTTCCCTACTGCGCCCATCGTCAATCGCAGCCCGACACGCAGAACGCCGAGTCCTGGCGATGTATCGTCGCGGTCGTGGTCGTGATCGCTGCTAGCTCTGGCTGATGCAAAAACTGGTCTAGTCGTTTTGCTCGCCGCGAGTGGTTCGATTGTTCGTCAATCTCCAAACTTCCTGGAGCTCACCCCACCCGCGCTGCTGTCACACACGTGACATGCGGCTGGCCTGTAAGAGTTCCGGAACCAGAAAACGGATTTACGTACACCCGGTCCCCAACAAGGTTTTGACAATAGAACCACGAATTCAACATCATCCACAGTATGGATTCAATTGCTGGCAAAGCTATAATATATTCATACATATCAATGTATATATAGTGATCTACACTAGAAATTTTTACTACTGTGTTTCTTATAACTTACTCTGGCCCAGTCACAAGAACTTGTTCTCTGCCAACCAGGCCTTGACCACTTCCTTGTCTCTCTTAACCCAGGCAATCTTAGAATTGACACTCTCAAGCGACTGAGCAAGACCCTTGTCAAAACCCTTGGTGTTCTTGTCCGCAAAGAACGCCGTGACGTCGGCGACCATCTCTTCGGTTGCGAAACCCGAGGTGGCCAACGACACGACCGACGACAACATAGATAGCCCAGGTGGCAAGAGCTTCACAATTTCATCCCAGTTCTTCTTTGTCCACTCCCAGAGTGCAACAGTACCTTCCTTGGTGCCGCGAAGACCAGCCATGGGGAGGTACAAATCCTGTGGACGAACAACCTTCGAGTCAAGAATCAGGTCTAATGTCTTTGCAATCAGCTTAGGATCTTTGTTGAAACCAATATTGCGCAAAGCAGTGTTCTTCTCATCAGAACCGCTAGCGGTGTTGTATGTGTGCATGAGTGCATCCCACTCTGCCTCGCCACCGTGTGTGACTGCAAGTCGGAACACGGGGCCCCTGAGGTTAGGAGGAATAGCCTTGGAATCGCCAGCAGCGTGCTTGGCAAAGAGCTCCTTCGCAGCAGTAATAACTTCTTCATCACCAGCAATACCAGCAGCGGCAAACATAAGTGACTTGAATTGTTGCTCAACGTGACCGGCCGACGAGCCAATCTCCCAGCCGAGCGATCGTGTCTTGGTACCAACTAATTCACGTTGGAATTTCTTGAGGCCGTCAAGAATCTCCGGCTCTTCAAACATAAATGCAGTGCGGATGGCACCAATACGAGATGTGATTTCGTCCCAAACAACGAACGAGTTTTCATCCTTCCATCCAGCAACAAGTCCAAGTAAACCGTCAGTCGACAAGTAGCCGGAAGCAGCAAGCGCTCCAGCATCAGCAACCAAGCCAGCACGATCTTCAACAGACAACAATCCCTGGGTGCCTTGAACACCGAGAGTAGTCAAACGCTCAGGGGAGTATGCAGTGCGGTAGATACCAGAGTGATCAGCGTTAATCTTGAAAAATTCAGTTCCAGCCGACAATGGAATGAAGGTCTCGCGAGTATCAAGGATAATACTCTCGTTCACACCTTCCTTAGTACGTAATCCAAGTCCAACAGTGAAAATAGTAGTATCTTCCTCCGGCTTGACATCACCTGAGGTCAAAAATCGGTTCTGACGAACGTTGATACCGCCTTCGACCTCGGTAACAGTGATTACAGGGTATCCAACGCTCTTAGTCCATGCGTTCATGAGCTTTGACACATCAACACCAGACACCTCTGATAAAGCAGCCCACAAATCACCGGTCTGGGTGTTACCGTACTTGTGTCGCTTAAGGTAGACCTGGATTCCCTTGATGAAAGTCTCCTCACCAACAAACTTTGAAATCATACGCAGCACGCAAGAACCCTTGGAGTAAGAAATCGCATCAAAAATCTGGTTAATTTCATCAGCACGCTTGACTGGCACTTCAATTGGGTGAGACGATCTTAGACCATCAAGACGCAAAGCAGATTGCAAATTATCGGTAACATATGACTCCCACACCTTCCAATCGGGGTAAAATTCATTGCACGAAAACCAAGACATCCATGTAGCAAAGCCCTCGTTCAGCCACAAACCTTCCCACCAGTCCATAGTTACAAGGTTGCCGAACCACTGATGCGCAAGCTCGTGTTGCACGACTTCAGCGACACGCTGCTTGGTAGCGGCACCGGTGTTCTCTTCGTCCATCAACAAGTCAACTACACGGTAGGTAATCAAACCCCAGTTCTCCATAGCGCCGGCTGAAAAGTCAGGAATGGCAACCATATCCATCTTGGGCAATGGGTAAGGCATGTCGAATGTCTCCTCAAAGAACTTAATAGTCTTGGCAGCAAGCTCGCACGAAAAGACGCCCATACCTTCGCGACCAGGTGTAGCGTAAACTCGAACAGGAATTCTGAACTTGGTGTACTCAACGTAACGAAGATCACCGACAATGAAAGCAACAAGGTAAGTCGAAACAAGAGGGGTTTTGGCAAATTTGACAGCCTTGCGTCCTCCATCGAGCTTGGTAGTGGAGATCTCATTCATGTTTGACAAGCATGTCAAGTTTTCATCTGCAATAAGAGTGATATCAAATGTAGCCTTGAGCGCTGGCTCATCAAAAGACGGAAATGCACGGCGGCAGTCCGTAGGCTCCATCTGTGTCGTCGCGAGGTACTTTGTCGATCCATCTTCAGCAGTATACGATGATCTATAGAAACCGGCCATCTTGTCGTTCAGTATACCAGTAAACGCTATAGTTAACACAGCCTCGCCGGTGGGAATGATCTGGTCGAACTTAAAGGTCACGGTCTGCTTGTCTTCATCGAACGATGTGGAAGCGGCGGCGACAGTGGTCGTCCCAAAGGAAACTTCGGACGAGTGAATAGTCAATTCAAGCGCATTCACTGTGATCTCGGTAGATTCCTCAGCAACAGCCAACCTAACAAGTTAGAGCTCAATTCAATTATACTACCCCACATTGTGAACTTACGAAATCGCGACGGTACCATCGAATGTAAACTTTTCAAAGTCTGGATCAAGTGTGAGATCATAGTTGATTGGCTTCACATTTTGAGGCAAAATCTCTCTATCTCCAGGAGAACTAAATCGTTAGTTTTGGCAATTACTGAATCAATTGAGCGGATTTTTCGGCCTGTCTCGGACCGGTAGAATGGCACCTACCCAGCACCACCAGCAACTTCCATGTCGAGCATATCTTCCCTAAGCAGTGATCGATGTTTCTCACAAGCGTAATGCAACCTAGAAACTCTCTGCAGCACTGAATTCTTCAATTGGCTACCCAATCGAAGCTGTAGTCGTGATGACGACGATAATGACGACGTCGATGATGTCGCGATCGAAGCATTTGTCCAAATCGTCCGAGCGACATCGCTTACCCGGCCTGCAGTAGTCGACGTCAGCAGTGTTTTCGATGCGCGAGTCACCAGCGCCAGCGGATGTCTGGCTGGAAACATCTGAAGACAAGAATATGTATCGGCACAGTTGTTGCCAGGTATTCTCTCCTCGCAGGTGGAGGCTTGGGGTTCGTGGTCGAGTCGAGTAGATGAGAGTCGCGTGGGAAAAATTGTGGACTCGTCAGGAGAATCCCGGAACGAAGCAAGTTGGGAACTGCTTCATCTGTGCTTAGTAAGATTAGTGTTGTTAAATGACTAAGGTAACCAGCATGGCTTATGGCGGACCATGTTCTCACGATCAACACAGAAATTATTCATATGAATGTTCTATTTCAAATTGGAACGTTTTTGGAACGTTTCAATTGTCACGTTTTTATTGTGGTCTTTTTTCTTGGACGCAATTTTGTAACGACGATGGTGGCAACTACCAAGGTGTTTCCTAAATATCAATTCAACTCTTGAAACCTCTGCAATTCTTCCGATGTCATATTTGGTTCTAATAATAAATTTTCTAAATGAGTATTTTTATTTTCATATTTCCTTAATTTGATTTATTAGCTGTCTAGCGTCTGATTAAAATTCACCACTAAACCAAAGTTGAAAGCAGCAAGGGACCCGAATACGAAAATTGCTCACCCTTACCAGATGGCATTATGCAACAATTCAACTTCAAGGTAATTAGCTTTTAAATTTGACTGCAGTTCTATTATTGCTCTTTGTATATGCATAATTACCCGACTCTACCTGCCATCTTACAATCTTCTCGCTCTCGTATAATATGCAACTTTTTTCCGTGCCATGCCAGCAAACAAACTAAAATTATACAGCTCTTTACTAATAGCCAAACAAAATCATATATCTATCGTTCAATGTGTCCAGCAAAGTTATCGTATCGATAATCTAAATGTACATATGCGCGCTCGACAAATGGAAGTGTCTCGATCGCATATTGTAGTGCCTCGCCCAGATCATGCGAATCTCGTAGTTTTAACGACTCGTCGACGACGATATCAACTTCCACTTGTAGTCTATCACCCGCATGGTACGCTGTGAGTGATGTGACTTGCCGGATGCATCGGGCAAATCGTGTGCAAAGGTATATAATTACCGCTTTATCGTCTTCATCAGCCGTAACCCCAGTCAAGTGTCTGATATGTTCTAGTGTAGTATCAACCCATTGCCGAATAATATACACTGACAATAGCAATGCACCAATAGGATCAAGCCACCAAATATTAAAAAAATAACCAACAGTTGGGAACAAGATTGATGTGATATTGAACACAATATCAGACATTGCGTCCTGTGCCAGAGCTTGAATTGCCGAAGATTGGATCGACCGGCACCACAACCATGCAAAAACTTTAGTCACGACGGCCAGCGCCATTATTATAAATGAAGGCAGACCAAGGAATATTGGTTCTCTTGGACCGTTGTATAATCTATCAACTGCCTCAACAGCTATCTCGAAAAATGAAACAATGATAATAATCGAAAAAATCAAAACACCGATTGGCTCCAGTCGTGATCTCCCGACTGGGTATTTCTTTTTAATCGCTGATGAAGAAGAACTAACCATAGACGTACTTGCCCAAATTATAGAAGTGCATAGAAAGTCCAACGCTGAGTCAACCAAAGATGCAATTACCGAAATGGAATGCGTGAGTACTGCAACCGCTGTCTTTCCAGATAGTAAAAACACATTGATCAAAAAATTCACCACGATTGCTAGCATTACTACACCAGATTGCACGTTCTTGTCAACCGAGTCAAGCAAAGCTTGAGATTCTTCGTCAATATTAGCTGGCGTAGATCCTACGCGACTGGCATTGCCTTCGTATTCTCGCAGCATGTCATGCGATATATCACTATCTAACAACATATCAATCTCGCGGAACCTGGAGATCAGCTCGTTCTGATGTTCGTAAAACCTACGTGTAGAAGACGCCATCAGCCGACGCTGCTCTTCGCTAACCTCAATAGCAGACCAGTCACACGGTGCTGAATTCGCACCAATAAGGTACTGTGCTCGTATTCGAGGAAATGAAGACATTCTATTGTCGTCGTCGCTGTTGTCGTCGTCGAGCCCAAGCAATTCTTCCCCTCGAGAGTACGCCGAATCAATAGACTTGCCACGGTGGTGAGTTGAAGACGCCGTCATAAAAGAAGAGATCAAATGTGCAGCCTTGCTTGACAAAATGGGCGCTTCTGAAGGATGAGAAAGCGTTCTGTAAATTCGGCTGACTAGTCCACCACCTCGCCCCATCCCATGCTCCTCTTCGTCATCCTCAACGTATGCACCTAATAACCCACCATCTTCCTCGTCTGAATTTCCTGAAGAAGACCCAACTTCGTCAGTGTGCACTACCGCTTCCAAAAAAGACGATTTAATACTTTGGATAGCGCCGTCAGCAGGTGTAGTGTGGGTGCTGAGCCCATCCACCAGTATGGTATTCTTCACCACCGCATCACCACCCACTACGTTATCATCGGTAGCAGCAAGCTTGACAGCAGCTAGTCGTTCGTCTGCGTCCATGTTTTGTCAAGATCCTGATTTCTATGGTGCCTGCCGAGCGCTAAAGTATACGCACACGACCAACAAGTCTTCGAAGGAAACAAAAATCTTGAAGAGGACGACTGGGATCATAAATATGTACTTCTCCGCGGAACCCGCTGGACGACAGTGCTTTAAACAGTGACGGCGGGCGCCATGTTTTCTCCGCCACGAGCTATCCTACGGACTAAACAATATTTACTACCGGCATGTCGGACTCAAGATTGCACAATCCTGCAGTCTCTTGGCTAATATCCCAACAGTTAAGTTGGTTCTTTTATTCGCCGGTGCACGAACCCACCCACGACTTCTATTCAGACAGCCACTGCCGCTTTGGGCACCGAACCGAGTACGAGCCCGCAAACTCAAGCAAGGGTCGAGCTCGAGCAAATTACTACAGTAAACAATAGGCATCAGAAAGGCCGCTTCAAATCGGCTCAGTCAGAGCTGTGAAAGTGTTGTGAGTACAATGCACATACAAATTCATGTAGAAATACGAGAGCACGCCATTGTCGAATCTATAAATATGTCACACCTCGTTCAAGAAGGATCCTGTAGGGAAATCTGAACTACATACAGCTGACCAGCTTCGAACTGGGCACAAGTATGTATGTATGCAAACAGAGCCTGGTCTATTTGTGTGTATTGCACACTTCTCGTTATCGCTGGCCGGGCACCACCACAGCACACCACAACCCGAGAGAGCGAACTAGCGACCGGACACCGGGCAAGCACCCCAATTGCCGGTTAGCTCTAAGCTTTTAAAGTAAAGCTTAAGACTTAGAAATAGCCGGTTCCCGGTGACTTCTGCCCAGCAGAAGCGCGCAGATGATTTACACCGCATCTGCTGTGCCCACGGGCGGGCAACAAACAAAATTATTTCTTACATTTCTAGTCCGTATGCAGCCGCAGCTATGACAGACTTTGCAAACCTTCGTCTGGTCGAGCTCAGGGCTAGGGTAGCGGGTGCGATCACCCTTCGCGCTTGGCAACAAACCAAAAAGAGGCGTTTGAACCGATTAGATAACCGGAGAAAGCCAGGCGCGCGGGCTAGGGCAAGTCAAGGTTGACGGACGCGGCTCGCTGACATCAGCAGTACAGTAAATTGTGCGTAATCCACACAGGGGCTCGCTGGCCCCTGGACAGCGGCCCCCCGGGTGGGCGCCTGGCACCAGCTTCATGAAAAGCATGGGCTAGGTTTGAATTTCTACGTTGAAAAGTAGATTAGTAGAATAGTTATAATCATCTATATGCCAGATAATGTAGTCAAAAATATAATAAATATCGTTGTACAGACCGAAGTGAAAATGTGCCTCCCTGGCAACACCAAATGCCAACCGCCAGCGTGCAAGCAATGAATGCTATAATAGACGTATGTAAATTACTCAAGCGCATAAAGAACATAGAGAAAGATTTCCAGAAACCAAAACCACTATTCAAAAAAAAAAAAAAAAAAAAACCTCAAATTCTTGGCGGAAAACGTTGCCGGAAGTTTCGTCCAAAAAGTACAAACAAGACCGCAGTCGTGGTCAGCAGTCCGAAACCTAAAAATCCAAACACGGAATAGCCCCAGCCATATCCCAAGTTCGCAATCAATGCAGGAACACACAACGGGATGAATGCAGCACATGTGCATCGCAGACAGTTCATGCTTGCAGTCGCACTTGCTGCGGCACCAAGCGGACCATATAAATCGATTAAATATGCTTGGATAGGCATCAGTGACGAAAGCATACCAAAACCCATGACTGCCATTGGGATCAAAACGACAATCCAGTGATCGTGCTTTTCGACAGCCCAGCCGTACCAAAACATGCTTATCGGTAAAAAAAGGCTACCAATTACCATTGGACCTAGTCTGTACTCTGGTAAACGAACGCCTGCGTTACGCTCTGTGAGTTTCCGCACCAACTTGTCATTGGTTCTGCCGACGCCCACGGTGGCCAGGTATGTTCCCACGCCAACACTGATGTATGCCAGTCCGCTGATCTCGACCGACCAGCCATAGTTATCCACCACAACTGGCGAGACAGTAGTAAAGAAAATGTACATGTATGCATATGCCAGGGACATATAAAGCGCAAACGAGAGCACCACAGGCGATATCACTAGTAACCTACACGCTCTGGTCACGTTGACCACAAATTTGTGATATGCAGTCGCAACAGGTTGACCCTCATCAAGGACCGATACCAGGTCATTGTTTCCAGTTGCCTTGCGTAGTCGCATAGTTTTCCGACGTAACAGCACTGATGGGTTGGTCTCCTTGACTAAAAATGCAAATACAAGAGTCATGACGAACGACATTATTTCAAGCAGACGAATAGTCCATCGCCAATTCGCACGCTGAGAAATAAACCCTCCAATAATAGGTGCAATAACAGGCGACAGGATAGGACCCAGCAAAAAAATCGCGACAGAAGTTCCAGTCTCTTCAGGTTTATACAGATCAGAGATCGTGCCAGCGCCAACTGCCAAACCAGCACAACCAAAAATACCAGACAACATTCTAAATGCCAAAAAGACTCCAATGGAATTTGATTCTGAACAACCCAAACTCAGGCTACACAGCAGTAAATTCGAAGTTGCAATCACGTACTTGCGACCATACATCTCCGACAACGGAGCATACAACATCGGTCCCCATCCAAATCCCAAAACATATGCAGACACAATGAATTGTTGTATTGTATGGCTTGTGACATCAAACTCTGCTGCAATGTAAGACTGTCCAGGTGACACAATAGTTGACCCTAGCGGGACCATGAATGCGGTCACGAGAGCAGCGACCAATGTCCATGTCTTGCGTGCTTTTGACCAAGTTTGGGGATTCTCTGGATCGTCCTCCGAATCCCAACCAACTATATTTCGACTAAGGTCTGATAGCAGCGATGGTTTTGACTAAATATTAGCACTTAAGAACCCCAACGCCAGTAACTGTGCTTTCGCTGCCATCACAGTTTGAACTTACGTTCGTAGTCTGCTGTATTCTCTTCTCCATGTCGACGCTGTGCACGTCCTCACTCTCATCTCCTTGTTCATTCTCTTCTTTTTGCGATGCAATCTTCTCTAGATCTCGCAGCAGGACGTCGTTATTGTCTGCACCTGACTTCAAGTACTCTGCAGGGGTGTTCACCTGGGTAGACATATCGTCGTCCGAGTCGCTTACATGGGCCATAATGTTGCCAATAATGCTAATTGCAATGCCTATACGAATGCGAAGTGAGCATCTATAATTATATGCTGACATGCACCATCTTCCAAGTCCGAGTGCATTCCCGCAAATGCTTTATGTAGCTATGGCTTGAGCCACCGTGCACCGTAGTGTGCACCGTCGTCGGCACCACCCTCCCGTGCGGCTCAACGCGACAAGCCTTATTTGTCTCGGTAATGCCGAATCACCGCTTGTCCAAGGGCAATGGCGGAAGTTGCGAGGTGTCGGTAGGGTAAAATCTGTCTACTTGAGACGGCTACATATGTACTTTTTACGCTATTCGACAACTATTATGTAGACGACAATAGTGCACCATACATCAGGCTACTAGTTATATGGTTAGTTAGCGACAAAATATTTTTGAATAATCAGTATATCTATTGTCTGTCTATTTACAATTGCAAGACCAATTCTCTATCTTGCTCTGATCTAATCTCATCTACTCGACAACTCAATCGTCACCGGCCCGTCGTTGACCAGTCCGACCAACATTTTAGCGCCGAATACTCCATCTTGCACTTTATCTGGTTCTTTTAACCCTTCAAAACTACGCATGGCATTCAATACTGAGTCGTACGTCGCTTTGGCAACCGTAGCTAATCAGTCAGCGGTGGCAAGTCATGATCCGAGTATGAGAACTTACGACTCTCTGCTCTGTGAAAACTGGGCTTATTCTTCTTAATACTCGCCATTAGTGTAAACTGGGACACTAGATCATCAATCTTCGCCCATCGGGAACTCCGAGCTACTCACCACACAGCACTTGACCGTCAATATCAAGGACGCTCTTATCCCATTGTTTTGGCAATGCATCGTCCCCTGACGCGGGAAATATCTTCAGTTTAACAATCTTACTCGCCATTGCAATCACATCCGTCTCTGTGTCCCCATGTTCAACGCCAATCAGTACCATCAGTCCGCGTCCAATCCTGTCGTTAGCGTACCATCCAACGTGCTTACAGTGCTGCTTACAGTGCGACTTACTTCGACACCACGACATCGTCAACTGTCACTGATGCAGATAGCACCCGCTGCACAACCGCCTTCATATTAAGATATAGTTTCTGTCGTTCGTGAATACAATGTGGATCAGAGACATAAAGCGAAATACATCTTCGCTCAATTAAGTGCCCTCAGCCCGCACCCTTGAAATTATCGGTCTTCGCGCGGCGCGAACGCGATTACGCGACAAAGAAAATTAAGCCCTAATCAGGCAACCGGGACGCGTGAGCACAGGGGCTTTCGGGTCGCTTTTTTCCTGTCGACGCGTCGCGTGCTCTCCCAACTTTTTAAGACCATTTCTAGCACCTTTAAATTTTCACTTTTGTGTTTTTTTTTTTTTTCATACATTTGCAGTCGTCTTTTTGTGAATTGCTTTCTACAAGGTGAATCAGAATGGCCAGAGCATTTATTCGTCGACAGGAGAACAAAGAGCCAGTTCCAATCACCTCTTTCAAATTCAAGGCGACCAAAAAACGGACTGGTGTGTTTGACGATGATCCCACGAAGATACTCAAACGAATAACGCAATATACAGACAACGAACTGAATCCTGAACCTTTGTATGCAGATGCCAGACCATTGCCGGAGCTCGACCTGCTCAAACTATTGCAGCGACACATGGATAAAGTAATGTGGTTGCATTACGCCAACAGTCGCGCTTCTTCTATGCGGTTTACTGATTTAAAACATCAAGTTGAGACAATAAGCAAACACACGTTCACATTGGCGCATTTACGCAAAATTGTCTATCTCGCACCAGAGACTTATGTGTTATTGCGGATAGGTAGCGCAGCAGTGTTTGCAATTGAGTTTGCGCCCAGTACGGATATAGTGTCTGGAGACGCGTCAGAAATAAGAGCTGATCAGTTTTTTGAGGCGTGCGATAAGTTCGTGAAAGAGGTCGGCAAATCTGCAGCTCTCAATATACCACAATGCTGTCTCCCAGAGTCACAAGTACTACTTGCACATCCGGGTCGCGCGAATGAACTCAAGAAAGATGCAAAGACGGTGCTAATGCTGGCGAAAGGTGAAACTGCTATATTGACAGATGCTCCAAAATATGTAGGCCCAGTCGGCAAACGACAATCAACACTCTTGGAACGGATAAGAGCCAAGCAAGCTGCTGCTGCATTAACAGCTGCCAACGCACCAGATCCAGTTATTGCAGCACAAATAAAGGCCATTGAACGAGCGAGTCGCTATGTGGCAGATGTATTGTTGCAGTTACAGATCGGCGTTGGGGCGCATGGCACGACGAGAATGGCGCTGAAAAAAGTGACAGAGCATGTACGAGATAGTGTTCGCGGGAATCAGCATGTGTTGTCCGAGCAAGAGATCGAACAATCGATTCGGGCCATAGCTAACATTATTCCGGAATGGTGTGAAGTAGTAACTGTGGGAAAGGTAGTTGCGGTGAAGATTGTGGGATTGGTGGTGTGTGGACTCGACCGGGCGCTTATTTTGGAAACGTTGGCCAACGAAAAACAAAAGCTGGTAGGAAGTAGAAGTAAATAATGGTTATGTAAAATATGTAAATTAGATCTTGCGTTGGAATGTATATTAGTATTCAATCAATGGAGCAATTTCCGAACTAATGACTGCTCCGATAGCAAGAATGGGGCTATTCGCATATATGAGAGTAGATTTTTCCCCTCATAAGCACTAATCATGTCATTTAGTTATACGGAGAGTTTAGCGCATTATTAGTTTTTTGATTGCTTTTGCCATAACGTATGACCGGAGTATCAGAGGCAGAACTCGGCGCATTTTGACCAGCAACTGTGTGCCGCGAAAATGAGGGTTATTACAGAGCCATTCGTATCCGAACATAACGCAAAATTAGACGAACAAAATAACAAACGCTGCATGCAAGGCATATGTGCTGCGACAGCCTTCGCCTCAGAGTGCTCTCTGTTCATGGTAAGATCGTAATGGTTTATCATTTGGAATAGCTGCTACGGTGAAATTAAGACGTGGAAACGATTGGTAATCGATAAAATAAACATCAACAAAACCGGCTTTACATAGACTAGGGGTCCCATAATTATCGGGATACTCACTCAACCACTTACGAAATATAGTAATTTATTATACTTCGATACGGTGGGAGCGCTAATTCGCCGACATCAGAACATTGCTGTCGCGACTCGCCAATTGCAAAGTTGTTTACTGTATGTAGCCTGCCGGACCCGTATTCGTGTTCGTGTTTATCTGGAACGAATACTTATCGGTGCCGATAAGCACTTGCCCCGCGCATAATTCGCACTGGTCAGAGCATTCCTCACACGGTACTCACTCATTCTGGCTTTAAATTTAGCCCATGGCGTCTGGATACGAGAAAATAATACGAGAATTGATTTGGCCTCCTGTCGAAAAGTGGCTTGCTTGGCACGCAGCCGCCTGCCACAGCCAAGGTCCCAAGGATGGTGATTCTACCACATATCGGCATTCTGGTCCTGAAGACGGACCTGGAACTAATTCAAACTCCAATCAAGCTGGCTCTTAAATTTTTAAATATGGTGTCATTGTGGCCGACATGGCTTTGGTCGCAATTCAGCGACTGACTCCCGCCAACCATCGCAGCTTCCGGTCGGTTACCGCCAGAAGCCAGTTGACTGGTTCCAAGCTTTTGCTGAATAATTGCGTGCATACATATCCAGCGTTGTCTGTTGTGTATTTGGCAGCGGTGGCGGCGACTCGATGACTCGTGAATCTTTTCCCAAAGCCGGACGCGTGACCCGACCGGACTGGCGGTTGATTGTCGGTGACATCTGGACCTCGTATTTTTGTCTTGTACCTGTAGCATGGTTCCCGCTCAGTATTTTGATACTGACTACAACCGACCGTGCTTGGTGTTCGGTTTCATAGTTCGTTAGATATTGTATGTAAATATCGTCAAAGAGCTCGGACTTAACGATAGCCCGTCATTGTTTTTTTACGCCAGGGCCCGACCGCGAAGCGGATACGAGAACTACAAGACAGGCTACCACGGATGTTTAAATACACGCCATCTGCTCCTCGTGGGCATCCCCCAGCAGAAACTCTACGACTTCAAGACGAGAAGGAGGTTTACTGTTGATAAAGTCGCCAGAATGGATCTAGGAAACACCTTGCTCGAGACACTGACGCTGCGGGCGCCAACGACGGAGCCTCCCATGCTTCGTTTCCGTGCTTCGACATTCGTGATCACGCTTGCTGTCGGTCTCTCGGTGTTCTCAGATACGTTTATTTACACGTGAGTAGCTTAGACAGTAATGGTACGATATCCCATGCTAATGACAGACTGATTATCCCAGTAGCGCCGTTCGCAATGGTCTATCGTATGGGCGTATCTGATGTGGACGTGCAGAGTAAAATGTCCATCTCTGTGTTCGTTTACGCTGGTGGCTTGCTTTTGGTTTCTCCAATTGTGGGATATGCCACAGATAGGATGCGAGCACGAAAGTTTTTCCTAGTATTTGGACTATTTGTGCTTATGGGTGCGACCGTGATGATTATGCTGGCTCGTACATATTGGCTTTTTGTGCTTGGTCGATGTATTCAAGGCATGTCAGCTGCAATTGTCTGGACTGCTGGACTGGCGCTCATGATCGATTCAACGTCAACTGAGAATTTGGGCATGTATCTAGGTGCCGTGGGAGCATGCATGTCGTTAGGCGGTTTACTTGGTCCGTTACTCGGGGGTGTCATCTATGCCAAAGCGGGATATTACGCTGTATTTGGAGTCGCGCTCGGAATTCTTGGATTTGATACATTTTTGCGTTTATTCATGCTCGAGAAAAAAGATTTGTATAGGTTTTACCCTGATGAGAAGCCAGCTAGTATGGTAGAATACGTGGCACCTGCGAAAAAATCCAAGGTTCCGACCACTTTGCGTCTTCTTGCAGACTGGCGTATTTTGTGCAGTTTGTTTATGACTGCCGTCGTTGGTTGGTTACTATCTGGTATTGAGACTATTTTGACGCTGCGATGTGAGGATATTTTTAAATTTGGTGCTCTTGGAGCAGGTCTGATGTTTTTGCCCATCTCAGTCACGTCTATATTCGGCGGCGTTGCAGGAATCTGGATTGACAAGTCTGGTCCACGAATGCCATTGTTTACAGGATTTATTGGCGCGGTGCCGTTCTTGGTTTTGCTACGTCTACCAACTCACCCTGGTGTTGGCCAGGTTGCAATTATGGTCGTCATGCTAGCACTTGTTGGTACTGCAATCTCGATTCTGATCCCCGGTCTTCTTGTCGAAATGACATTAGCAGTAAGCGACCTCGAGCTCCGAAAGCCAGGAATGTCGGGTAAAGGCGGTGCATACGGCCAGGCATTTGGCCTACTTAACTTTGCAATGTCAATCGGCTCGGTGGTGGGCCCGCTCGAAGCTGGATTCGTGGCCGACCGCGAGGGATTCCCAATTGCAGTCTGGACTTTGGCAGTCGTCAGTGGACTCACCTCATTGATTGCATTGACGTATACTGGTGGACCTATTTGGAAACCCAAAGCTGTTGACACTACTAAAGTTAATGAAATAGAAGAGGGAACTAGCGTTGTTGACATTGTTGACGATGAAGAAGAGCCTATTGACGATTTGAAGCTGAAGGAAAAAGAGACAACTATTTGAGTATGTTTAATAGAGGCTGGCGTTTGGTTTGCATTTAATTTATAATGTCATTGTATATAAAGATATAATATTAGCAATAAGTTAGTTAGCATTTACAATCTTCGATCACATTTGCAGCGTCAGTCACGTTCATGTGACCAGTCACAACCAAATCACAACCAGAGCGGCGCAGAAAAAATCAAAAAAATTGTAAAACAGCGAAAAAACCTCCCATCAGCACTCCATTAAAACAGACTTAGCTATCAAGGTGCCTTTCTCAAGCTTCTGTTTGTTCGACAAATCAGGCTTGTGCTTAGTACTTTCTGTACTGTGCCGAGCTTTTTGTTTTGGTTTGACGGCGGTTTTTTTGGGTTCGTGTTCGATCGCGAAGTGGCATCATGAGTAATAACCACGGCAAGGCAAAAAGCGGCAGACCACAGAAGAAGGGTGGAAACTCTGGCCATAAAGTTCATGGCGGATCCAAGAAACTATTTGAGTCGAAGCCAAAGTTCCACAAGCTACTGATTGAACCTACATCTGTGTGGCACGAGGCAGAGGAGTATTCCAAGTTTCCTACTGACAGTATCGTTAAGGATGAAGGTGCTTCAATGAGTCCAGAAGACAAGGCAGAACTACTCAAAACTGCTGGAGAATTACTTGAAGAAGAGACAGAGATATATGTTAAGTCGGCCAGCACCGTTTCTTCGCAGAAACAGTTTTTTTCAGAGATCATGAACGCGGGTACATTATCCGATCGAGTGTCTGCTTTGACGTTGTTGATTCAGGAATCGCCTCTGCATTCAACCCGATCACTCACCGGCTTACTTTCTCTTGCCAAGAAAAAAAATAGATCTGCAGCGTTGCAGGCTGTCGAGGCTCTTAAAGATTTGTTTTCAAACGGTAATGTGCTACCTGATCGCAAGCTCGTGTGGTTTACAAATCAGAACGCAGATCTACTCGCGACCGTGAAGAAAGGTCTAGAGGAAGACAAGAATAATAAGGTGTTTAAACAGTTTATGGTTTTGTGGGCGTTTGAAGATTGGCTTAAGCAGTATTACTTCACATTTGTCCAACTTCTCGAGACACTTTCGCATGATCCGGTCGTTCACGTACGCGCAAGTATTGTCAGCGATATTCTGGAACTCATGAGCGCCAAGCCAGAGCAGGAAGTTAATTTGCTACGGCTTGGTGTGAATAAGTTAGGTGATGCCGACAGACGAACTGCGTCCAAGGCTTCTCATTTGATTCTCCAACTCGAACAAGCACATCCAGCTATGAAAGCGGTTATTATTAATGCGATTTCGGAACTTGTATTTAGGCCAGGTGCAGACTATCATACTAAATATTACTCTATGATCACTCTCAATCAGACTATCGTCACTACTAAAGATCAGGATTTGGCTCACACTTTGATAGAGGTCTATTTCACGTTGTTCGAGCGATTAATGATTGATTCGAAGAAAATCAAAGATCAGGGAATCAAAGAGAAAAAGGTCAAGAAGGGTAGATGGAAAGATAAGGGCAAACAAAATATGCCGGATAGCAAGCCTAAAGGTGGCAAGGTTACACTTTCACCCGAAGCGCAGGAGGAAGCTAATATGCGTTTGATCTCTGCTATCTTGACCGGTTTGAACCGTGCGTTCCCGTACTCATCATTTGAAGATGATTTATTCGAGAAACATCTGTCTGTGATTTACAATGTTGCAAAGTCAGGAAACTTCAACACTAAAGTGCAAGCACTCATGCTATTATTCCAGATCTCGACCGCATCCGAAATTCAGTTAGATAGATTCTATAGGACATTGTACGAGAGTTTACTCGATCCACGAATTTTGACGTCGTCTAAGCAGGCTTTGTATCTTAACTTGTTGTTTAAGGCGCTCAAAGCCGATCTCAACGCTGATCGCGTCAAAGCTTTTGCCAAGAGATTAGTTCAAATTGCGACTGAGACTGCTAATATTGGATTCACAGCTGGTATAATTTATTTGCTGAGTGAGGTGAGTTATTTTAAAGATATTTTTTTCTCCGACGGTGCTAACGATAGACTGAAAAAACTGCGCCATACATCCGAAGCCTTATTACAGAGCCGCCAGATAACGGAGACGATGACGTCGAAGTATTGAAAGACGCAGACCGTTCAGATGATGAAGAGACCAAGCCATCAAAAGAGACCAAGTTGAATGAGTACAATGGCAAATGTCAGGATCCATTGAAGGCAAATGCATCCACGTCCTGCTTGTGGGAATTCTTACCACTGACGCGTCATTACCATCCTACGGTCACACACTTTGCTACACATTATATGGCCAACGCTGATCCTGGTTCGCGACCAGATCTTGCGCTTCATACACTCACTCATTTTCTTGACAGATTTGTGTTCAAGGCACCTAAGACAAAAGCTTCGAAGGCTACTGGTGGCGCTGGTAGTATTATGCAGCCAATGACGGATAGCAGTGCTTACGCTACTAAGAACGTATTATTGCTTCGGACTAAGACTGCGCGACATTCTGTTCCTGCTACTAATAGTATCGACTGGACTCAATCTTCGCTTGTCTCTAAAGCGGGTGAAGCTCCTGAAGAGAAGTTCTTTGCAAAGTACTTTATTAGCAAGGGTGTTGCACCCAAGGCAGTCAAGCTAGAAGAAGATGAGGAGATTGATGAGGAAGAAGCTGAAGAGCTTGAAGAGGAAGAGATTTGGAAAGCTATGGTCAAAAGCGGTGGTGGACTTGAAGATGCTATCGATGAAGGTGCTGATTTGGATGATATGATTGGAGCTGCTAGCAACGACGAGGAAGACGAAGAGCAAGAGCGTGCCGACGAGGCCAGCGACGATGAAGATGATCTAGATGATGAAGCTGATGTCGACGATGACGATGAAGATATGGATGACGCTGAATTCGCGAAGGCGTTTGCGGACGATAGTGATTTTGACGACTCTGATGAGCTTTCTGAAGATAATGCAGACTTGGACTATATATTTGACGCTGAGAATGCCGAGAATCAAAATGAATCTTCATCCAAGCGCAAGAGTACTGAAGAGGAAGCTAAGGCTACTGGTAAATCAAAGAGACGGAAAGTCAAAGATTTACCTGTTTTTGCATCTGTGGACGATTACAAGGACATGTTGTCCGATTAAGCGTTTTACAACTTTTTGAAATATTTTTGGTGGGTGTATATATGTATTATTTTTGTATGAATAGAAGTAACTACGATGTTGAACTTAGAAATTTCTTTGCCATGCTGAGCATAGGGGCAAACCCCTTGGGTTGGATAGCTAAAACATTTGCTTCGATACAGGTGACTGGTTTTGACCACAACGAAGTTGGGAGAGTTTCTAGGCTTCCTACAACCCATGCCTTGCGTCTTTCAGAATTTGTGACATGCGCTTTGATTATAAAAAAATTGTTAGGCTTTGCAGGCGCGAGGTAGTTTAGCGTCAGGTTCGCGGTGAAGCCAACTTGATTTGGAAGTGCTGTCCATCCACATGTCATCAAGGCTTCGTCCATGAGTCTATAACATTAACAAAATGAAAGAAAAAGAAAGGTCACGACCAGACTATAACAAAATACTCACGTTGCTAACAATCCATTATGTATATTTCCTGACTCTCCCACAACGTCAGATCCGATATGGCAAATGCTCACCAATTCATGATTCTTCTCGTCCAAAAACACAATTGGTGGGACTTCCAACTTCCCTTTGCCAGCAATAGTATATGAGCCAAGAGAAAACTTCTTTAATAGTGACGGTGTAGACGAATGTGGCCGAATCTCAACAAATCCAGGTGTATTCCGCATCTTCTTGACAATATCAAGCTCATTCAGTCGTTGCTCGATAGCTGAATCTTTAGGAATTTGGATCCGTTCCAGCTTACTCATCTTCGACTCAAAAGTCACTTGCATCACAGCTGCAGCGCCGAGCATGAAAAACGAAACTGGTGTAACCACATATCTGAAAAACCCACCAATAAATCGTCTATATCCCGGTCGTCCAAGATCTGGATTCTGAGCGTAGAATCGAACCGTACTCGACCGGGCTGTCACCGGGCGAGGCAGAAGCGCCTTCGAGGCTATAACTGGCCTCGTTCCTATCGCTTCTCTTAGCATTTTCATCGAGCCGACTCGTTCTACACTTTGCAGGAACTTGATCACCTCGGTTCATCCATCCTACTGATCTTACACATCTGATTCTCCACACCCCGGCATATTTAACTTCAAAAGCCCCACCCCAATACCCTACACCTATTTAGTTCAGCTTTACCCTAATATTTACCCCTTAAAACACCAGTTGCGCGGCTCGATTTTATTATTTTGGTGTGCTGAGTACAGGCATCTAACGTATGGGGGCTGGGTGATTCGTCTCCAGAAACGCTCTGCTCGACGCGTGGACAGCACGTCTGTCGAGGCGGCACGCGACAGGTTGTGGGAGGCACATCACCAGTCTTGATATCACCCGCCAGGAGCTGTGAAGAATAGTCGTCGACTGCCGTCAAGGACCGGAACATTTTTGATCATCTGCAAGATCAAGGCTCTGTTGATTGAATCCTGGCTGTGACGTGGCCCAGTCGTCGTGACGCCGTGAACTCTGTTGCGGTATTTTCGTTGAGGATTTTGTATATCCCGCTAGTTTGAGATTTTTTGGAACCGTTCTTGCATTTTGGTTGTTACTTATTTCATGACTCGGAGGATTGGCAATCATGAATTTATTTTCAGGTTTTGTCGCTATTGCGCTTTTTTCCACCTTCGTCGCATGCGAGTATGATATGGACTATAGCGACGGTCTGCTCGAGAAGCGTGCGTCGATCGAGAGTGCGCTTCACACCGGTGCCTGCATGGGCGGCTACTCGCCATGTTCGCTCGATGAACGACTTTGCTGTGACATCTACAGTGGATGCGGGTATAACTCGACCGGTGGCATCGCATGCTGCGTCAAGGCTGGCGATTGCAGCGCTACTGTCCAGTGGACTGGGTGCAGTGCGGTCGATTGCGGCGATTTTTGTTGTCCCGAGTACACAACGTGCGATAGAGAGAATAAAAGGTGTATTGCAAATACAGACTACTATATCATCCGCCTTGCTACGCAATCAACTTCACAATCTGCCTCGAGTTCATCGTCAGCTTGGTCATCGGCAACTTCGTCTGCCTTATCGCTTAACTCAACAACCACATCTGGCTCGGTCCACGCAACGACTGCATCGTCTAGTGCTGCATTATCTAGCGATGAGTCATCTACATCATCTTTATCGGCTTTATTATCTACATCGTCTAATTCGTCTGCATCGTTTACATCATCTATAGCAACTACATCGTCTGCATCGTCCCCAAGCTCGACATCAGGCGCCTCATTTACGACTCCTTTCCGTACGTTCGTGGTCCAACTACTTGTGATTTGCATAATTTTCGTTGCTTTATAGACACGTTACTTACGACCTTGTTTTAACGCCCTATTTATGATTGTAATTTATGTTTAATACATTTGGATTCGACATTAATCCCGCAATAACTCTCCTACATCCGGATCATTACGCAAAGCAGACTTGATATCAGCTTCGTTCACACTAAGTCTAATCTTCCTAAACCGCTCAGACTTGTTTCTTTGCTCAAATATCACTCCAGCTTCTGCTAATTGCGCTATTCCTCGCGAAAACCCACGCATTCGCGTAACTGACCCGGTACTTAATCTTACTCCCGCTACAATTCCGTTTTTAGACGGCATCGATAAATCAACACCACTCCACAGTACGTCATCATATTGATCCAAAGTACCGAAATTCCGTAGTCTCATATTCAAAATATCACGAACAGAATCAACAGAGTTCTCAGCCATACCGCTGACTTTAGACCGCTGCATCATAGCCACCAAGATCAGCTTGCAAACCAGCGGCAATGACGGCAAGAATTGGTACATCGGCGACGATGTTGATTCATGGATTGCTCTCTGAATATGTAGAATAGTTACCGATTTTGCATGGGTTGTATCACTTGCCTCCTCCTCAGCAATCTCAACAGCGCGTCGACAGATATCAAGTGCACGTCTAGCATCTCCAGTAACACCAGCCACTTTCCGACTAGCAAACTCAATAGCTTCAGGCAATACTACACTCTTGTTCTGATTTTGTCTTAATCTTGACTCAATAATTTGTTGCAACTGCTCATAACTATACCCTGGAAACTGAATCCTCGTCAGTCCTAAACGACTGGAGATCTTATTGTACATTGTTCGTTCTGGTAAGTCCATGATATTAGCAACCGCAACCACAATAAGCTTTGACTGCGGGAGCGAAGGCCAATTAAAAAAGTTATACATCACATCCTGTGATTTTGTGACTAGCTGATCTAATTCATCCATCAGTACTACAATCGGCTTTGTAACAAGTTTCGGGTCTTTAAACTCTGCTTCGAGAAATCTCGAAGCGTGCAACGCGCTAACATTTTGACCAGCAATTACCTCCCACAACAACTCATACGAATGATTCGGGTTTATGATCTTCATACCGTTAATTTCGACAAATTGAAAATCGTACTGAGAGCGTAAAAACTTCACAACTGATCGTACAGTAGCTGTCTTGCCAGTTCCAGGTGTACCACTCACATAGATACAACTACCGGTATGACCTGCAATAGCTGAATCCAATGCTACAAACAAATCCTCGAATTCCTTATCGCGACACGGTAAAATATCTGGTATATTTCCGAGATGCAATCTACTACGTGCCGCTGCATGTGGTGTGAGTGTCGTCTTATCTGGCGATTTGAAAGTCCGACTTGGCAACGGCATCACAACATCTTCTTTCCTAAAATACGTCAACAGTGTATTCCAATCTTGATTAATTTTTTTTGTCTTACCGTGGTGTCTTCTTTGGAGTGATGTTGTCATCAGTTGCCTTTCGTTTCTTGGGTGTCAATGTTGTGGTTGAATCCGATTTCTTGGGTCGTCCTGGGCCTCGTTTGACTGGAGTATCAGGAACAACCTTAACAATCTCAAGATCTGGTTCTTTACGTGGTCTACCTGGTCCTCGACGTCCAGTTGATTCCGGTTCTTTTTCTTTCGGTGGTCGTCTACGACCTCTTGCTGGCTTCGGAGATTCTACTTCTGCTGGGTGCCTCGCTCTGCCGCGTTTTAGTTCGTCATTGTCAGACTCACGCAGTTTTCTAGATTTTATTCGAAGTCTAGATGACCTGGCTGAGATATCGAAAGGTTCTGAATATACACTAGCAGATTCTGATTCATGTGAGCTTGTACTAGCAACCGTAGAGCCGTCTAACGAAACTACTTCTGAGGCGATCAATGGCCTACCCCGACCTTGCTTGAGTGGTACAATTTCATCTTCAAGTTCAACCACTTCAGGCTCTGACTTGCGCGAACGACCGCGTCCTCGTCTAGCCGGTTCTAACGATGGCAAGTCAAAAATGTCCACTTTCTCGACAACTTCAGATCGTCGTGGCCTACCTCGTCCTCTTTTAACTTGCTGAACTTGGTCTTCGATAAGTTCTTCAGTCTTTTCTGCTTCTTCTGGTTCAACTGGTTCCTTACTAGACCTGTCACGTCGATTAACTTGAGGTTTCTCGGGACTTGACGCTTCCAAACTTGATTCATCCCGCTCACTGTCTTTTTCAAAAACCGTCTTTTTAAATCTTTTTCGTCCTGACCTTCTCGGTTCTTCTAATACTTGCCCTTCAGAAATCGACTCCTCAGGTTCGCTAGCTTCGATAACTGAAACCTTACGAGGACGACCACGTCCTCGCTTGACTACTGGTACTATTTCCCCAGCTTCATTTGACCGTGATCTCACTCGTCGCTGACCAACTTGTTTCGCGGGATTTAAATCTTCTAATGAGCTCTCCTCGGACGAATTTTCGGAAATTGATTCCTCTTCAACACATTCTTGCTCTTCAGCTTCCTCAATCTCCTGGATGGCCTTGGGATTCTTAAGAGGCCGTCCTCGACCTCTTTTGGCAACATGTTCCTCAAATCTGTGCTGTTTCGGATTAGGTATCTCTTCAGGATCTTCATCCAAAACAACTTCAACAGCCTGTTGACTATTACTTCGTCTCCTGCGTCCTCGTCTAACAACTTGCTCTTCACTCGAGCTTGAATCATCTATTTCAATAACCGAGTTCCGTCGAGATGGGTTTGGTTTCTTTGGGAATTGTGTATCTAGATCAGATATCTCTTCAGCAGAACTCTCCACGACCTCATCAAACTTATAAACAAGCCAATCCTTAGCTTGTTCGGGATTCCTCAGGTCAATCTCATCAAAATCAAACGACCTAATATCAAACCCATGTTTCGATTTAATTCCAACTTTGGCGCAAAAAAAGGTCTTTCCTGTCAAATTCGACAGAGCGTTTGATTCTAGTGTGCCGTAGATTGTTTTAAATGTAGCCTCAGAATGTACATCTATCAAGTTACGAAAGTACGATAGCCTTACTCTTTCGGTTTCAGTAGAGATCATAAGTTCACACTGTCAAGTAAGCCTCATCCTAATACAAACCACTCTTGACTTACCATCCCGAGCGTGGACTCGTCAGATTGCCCATAGTACCACAATACCGTAACCCATTTATCTTCCAAGTCCTCTTGAAACTTCACAATCACGCCATATCTTGATAACACCTCGAGGTCGTTAGACTCGAGTGCAATCGAATCACCAATCTTGATCGTTCGTTTGTGATCACCTTCGACTCTGGTAGCGCTCGTCACAGTGTCGGAACCTGATAGAGAATGAGAATCGCTGATAAATAACCATGGCTCTGACGACTCAAACTCAGCAAATAATCGACCGAATGACTTTCTCATCTTGTTATTGTTCGTTGAATTAACATACAAACTGCGAAATGGTTTGAATATTAGCATTCAGCTCAATTTGCGCTTGTCCAGGGGTAAATCCCATCGATCGCGTTCACCAATATACGCGTCCCTAGCGCGCGTCGACACGTTCCTCTTTACATTTTACCAGCGTCCCATACAGCAAAAAAAAAAAAAAAAAAAAACATGCCAGTTGCTTCCTCCTCGGTGATTGATTGTGACAGTTTATTGTCGTTGCCAAGGTGAGGTGTATGATTCAAAATCAAATTTTCAAGACTAACGATAGTGTCGACGATGCGTTTCCTAATTTCGGGCGGGAAGACGTGTTGGTCATTCCACTTAAGGAGCAAAACGACAAATTCGTGGTGGAAAACAAGACAAAGCACTACTCACAGCAATATGCAAACTTGTATTTTATCAGACTTGCAATGTTGAAACCTAGAGCGAGTAAAGTCGCTGCGCAGGCGTGGAATGGCATGAAGGTATGATAAAAGGTGTGAAGACGAGGAACGGTTGGTGCTAATTGTAGATCTTAGGAGAAGTAGTCAAGCCGGTTGACAAAGTGTTGAATGTAATTCAAGGAGAAGTGTGCTGGGTGACTGGTACAGTCTACCTGGAAATGACCGCGAAACCCAATATTTTGGAACAAGTGTCTAAGGAATTCTGGACCGTCCCACCACTCTCGAATGAAAAGTATACCGATCCAGAAACAGACGAGATCGCACTCGAAGACGAATCTGGACGATTGAATTTGACTGGACCAATCGTCAAGGACGCCAATCTTGTAACCGGATGCGTGATTTCTGTTTTGGGTAGTGAGACACCTAGCGGCGACTTTGATGTGGTTGATATCAAGTTCCCTGAATTAGCACCACAACTCAAGCAACCTTCGCTAGCACAACCCCAAACTAGACGATGCATAGCGCTTGTATCAGGCTTGAATATTAGTGGTGATATACACGAAAGCTACGAGACTACGTTATTAACTCAGTATCTTGCCGGTGAATTGGGTTCTTCAACCGATGTCAAGCGTGCTTCAGAAATTGTACACGTCATATTTGCTGGAAATACATTTTCAGATCCAGAGGAATCTGAGTCAGACAACATAAAGTCGAAGAAGACATATGGCTACGATGCAAAATCGTATAATCCCAAGCCAGTTGAAACGGTAGACTCAATCTTGGCTGATCTGAGTATGACGATATCGCTTGATATCATGCCAGGAGATCACGACCCGACAAATCAGACATTACCCCAGAACAGTTTACATCCAGCACTGATGAATCGGGCAAGAAGGTATCTTGGTTCTTCGGTTCATGCAGTAACCAATCCTTGTTGGTGGGAAATTGATGGTATCAAAGTTTTGGGCTCGAGTGGGCAACCGATTAGTGATATTAGCAAATACGTACAGGGCGATGATAGGATTGATATGATGGAAAATACACTACGATGGCAGCATATGGCTCCTACTGTTCCTGATACGCTGTGGGCATACCCATTCACAGACCGTGATCCTTTTGTAATCGAGGAAACTCCTCATTTATATTTCGCCGGAAACCAGCCTCGATTCGAAACTAGATTAGTTCATGGCGAGAACGATCAGGTTATTCGCATCGTTACTGTTCCAGAGTTTTCAAAAACTTCGGAAATTGTTTTGGTGGATATCGATACACTTGAATGTGAAGTGGTCAATTTTAGTTTAAATCAATAAATTGTCTGGTAATTTTTTGCTATGTACAATATTATCTAATTGGTGTAATTATATGTCCACCTTTGACATTAACTCCTTTTCCATATGCATCGTCAGCACCAAATTTAGCATACTCAATCCCTCGTCGATCAGGTTTAACATTAATCCTATCAAGCGCACGTTTAGCGTAGTCTGGTACAAAAGGTTGTAACAATATCGAAACAACACGACCTGCTTCAGCCATATGATAAATCGTAGGATTCACATTCTCAGGTTCGGTCTTCCATGGAGTTCCGGAGTCGGCGTAAGTATTTGTGATATTTAAAATTCTGAAAAGTTCTGATAGTGCAGACGTGGGATTAAATGAGTTCATCCGTCGTTCAATCGCTGGTAAAAGGTTATTAATCCCATCTACCAATTCATTCTGTAATTGTAAAAATTCTGGCGATCTCGAAACTGGTAACCCTCCGTCAAAGTGTTCCTTTATAGCTTCAGATAAACAGAACTTTGGTCCACACGTACGACTTATTACGTTTCCAAACTTATTCATTAATTCTGAATGTCGTTTCTGAACCACGTCATCAGTTGCGAAATCGCCATCAGATTCAAGTACGTTCTGGGATAACAAATAATACCTCACGCTATCATTCTCAAATTTGTCGATAAGTTCAAACGGGTCAACCACATTCCCAACCGATTTTGACATCTTGGATCCCTGCATACGCCAATGAGAATGAACAACGACTTGATTTGGAGTTGGCAATCCTGCAGCAAGTAAAAAAGCAGGCCAATAAATACAATGAAACTTGGTAATATCTTTTCCCACGATATGTACATCGGCAGGCCATATTGAAGATGCAAACTCAGAGTCGGAAATTGTGCCGTAGCCTGCTGCGGTCATGTAATTTGTCAACGCATCAAGCCATACGTACATTGTCTGTGAATCATCGTTTGGTACTGGAATCGCCCATGTGAATCGTGTAGATGGTCTAGAAATACTCAAGTCATCGAGCTGGTCTGTAACTGCTCGTTTAATCTCTGAAAATCTTGCTCGTGGTACCACGAAATCAGGATTTTGATTATAAAAATCAAGTAATTGGTTCTTCATCTTTGACAGCGCAAAAAAATAATTATCTTCAGACGTCCACTCAACTCTCTTCCCTGTCTCTTTCGATATTTTTATAAATTCTCCATTCTCCTTGATTTCGGTAAGTTGTGTCTCGGGATAAAACGTTTCATCCGAGATTGAATACCATCCTTCATGTTTTCCCTTGTAAATGTACCCTCTATCTAGCAACACATTCCATAATTTCTGTGCAGCTTTAATGTGATCTGAATCAGTAGTTCTGATAAATCTATTGTTGGAAATATTCGCAACCACGGTCAAGTCTTTAAATTTTTTTGAATTGATATCACAAAGTGCTTTCGGAGCAAGATTAGCCTTTTCCGCGACTTGCTGTACTTTCATTCCATGTTCGTCAGTCCCGGTAAGTAAGTAAGCTTCTTGTCCAAATAACACCTTCCACCTTTTCAAAACATCTGCAAGTGTAGTCGAGTACAAGTGTCCGATATGTGGAGCTAAATTATCAACATCACAATTCAGCAACATCAACACCAAAACTTACCTGCATTGACGTAAAAAATTGGTGTCGTCACATAATATGGCTTTGAACTTGTTGACAAATATCTCGAGAATGGTTTAAATATCGGGTATTTTATTAAATTTTGTATCATTTTGCAATTGACATCTTTGTTTGACCTTGCCAGTTAAGTTTTCATATTTTTATAAAGTCCCAAGTCGAGATAGTTATCGCGAGAAATTAAGATTTTAAATTTCTACATCACGACTAAACAAAATGTATCATGTCCGGTTTCTAAAAGTACCACACACAAAGCAGATCAAGACCAAAAAACAATCCCAACGAGTATCGCCGTTTACAAAACCAGTTGCGGTGATAGTCTACGCAGTCATCACCGTAACTACCGATCTCGGGGAGTCGTTCTTGATCGACGATACACCATTACGTGTTACGCTTGCGAGGACACAAGATCAGATTATTTCTCACAATCAGGTCGAATGGCGGAATGGAATGCAAGCGTTACCAATTGAGATTGTAGTTCCACCCAAAAATATTCGTAAGGACGCTACATTTTATATAAAGGTGGAATCGAAGCCAGGGTTTAAGTGCACTTATCCAGACAATACAGTGTGCGAAATCCCGTTTTTGACGGTCACAAGTCTACCATTTGGTTTCAATAATGGATTTTTAATTTATCAGGGCACAGATTCTCGCTATGTCAAGCGAGAGTTTAGCGGAATGAAGCTATTGGAGGAGACTGGGAATAGCGTTGCAAGGCATTTATGGGATTCTGGGATTTTGCTTGCCGACTATATTTCACCAGTTAAAAACCTTGACGAGTTTAAGAAAGTAATTGGTAAGCCAATTCGGATTCTAGAACTAGGTGCTGGATGTGGTACAGTTGGAATCATGTTAAGTAAGATCTTTCCTCGGTCAGAGGTGGTTTTAACAGATTCGGAATCTGCGCAAGATGTATGTAAACTTAACATCAACTTGAACTCGTCATCAGCCAAATTTATTGTATTCGATTGGGATACAACTAAAAATCCAGATCAAATAAACAACATAATTCTCGGTCAAAAATGGGATTTAGTGGTGTCGTGTGATTGTACATATAATCCCGATAGTTTTGATATCCTCACCAACGTGTTGTTACGAGTGATCAGTTGCGATACAAAATTGCTGTTAGTCCACAAAGAGCGGCATTCGAGTGAAAGTCGTATATTCGACTTATTGAACCACAAGAATAATCTACGGTTTGAGTGGCAGATGGAGTTATTACCAAAACAAGCAAAAGCAAGGGTAGATATTCTTGTAAAAAATGTATTGTAAATTTAATGGTCGTTGAGATATGCTTGTATCCGGGATGCACTCTATCATAAGTATATATACATATATATATATATATATATCTGAATCTAAGCCAGGGACTTACCTCTATGTATTCTTGTAATTGAGCATCTAAACTTTCGAGATCTTGCTTCTGTTTCGAGTTGTGACGAGCGAGTTGCTGCTTAGTCGACGCCAGGTCTTCACGTTGATCGTCCAATGCTCGACGACGAAGTCGCTCGTCTTCAATTCTTGCAAGTATGAATTTATGTTGATATAGTTCCATCGGCGACATTCCAATATTTCCACTGTCGATCCTGGCTTGAATGCTCTCAACCGTCTCGTCTTGATCCATCTCGATATCTTCTGGCTCTGGCGGCTTTTGGTCGATTAGGTCCGGGTGTTGAGCCAAAAACACATCATCTGATACAAAATCTATTTGATTATGGGACGACATAAATTCATTACACATATTAATTTCCTTCTGCAAAACACGAGCCCGGTATCGTAAATTCTGAATCTCGAGATGCAATCCATCGTTCGCTGTCCGAGCCTTCACCACGTCGTCTTTGGTCGACCTTAGCTCAGATACTGCCAGTCTATTAATTGTTCGTAACTTTACAACCGCAGCTGCTATTCGCTTGTATTCGGTCGCGAATTGGCTGGTCAGATATTCTTGTCGCCGTTGGTCGCCGGTGGTTGACAAAGTTGACATGAGATCAATCAGCGCAAGACCCTGTGACCGGATCGAATGCAAGACCTCGTATGAGGCTAATAGTGTTGAGTCTGTAATTGGAGGCATTTGCAAGTATGTGGGTATATATGTCGCATTTATCTGTAGAATGTATATAAACTCTGTATTAATACTTCGCGCTGGATTGTTTCCCAAATTATTATTTTTTTTTTTTTTTTTCCCCCCCACTAACTCTATAACAAGTAGTTACCGGCCAAAATTTGCAACAACGTCCAGCAACCACACGGAAAAAAAATACGATAGAACTGAACTACATACTACCTTTTTTAATACTAAGTGAAGCGTTTAATAGTATTATATTTGCTATATTAGATCAATGGCGGTAGGTACATCACAGCTAAAAACACGCGACACTGCTTCTAATGTCCAGGACGTTGGCGAGGTGCTGAGCATCATTACTCGAGGTATTACAGTTGCAACTTTAGATCTATATCTATCTAACATTTAGGTGCCGAGACGTTTGTACGGTTGTATTATAATGCGCTAGACCAGCACCGAGATGCAATCGCAGGCTTCTACGACGCCAATGCTCCGATAGTCTACAACGGCAACCCGCTCAGCGGAGGAGCAGCGTACCAGGACCTGTACAGTCGAATGCCGCTGACGGTCCATGAACCAGGCAGCTTTGACTGCCACCCACTACCACTGGCAGCAACGATCAACGGCCAGCCGTCGATTGCGCTTACGGCGAGCGGACGGGTCAAGATTGGCACCGACAAGGCCAGCAAAAGCATATGTGCGTTCTCGGAGAGTTTTATCCTGCGGCCGCAGCACGATGGCAAGTTCTACATTGCCACGAGCTGCTACCGGCTGGTGTACAAGGCCGACGAGGTTGATATTGAGCCGTGAAGGCCTCTCGGGCAGGGGGTTGGCAATGGAGCGAAAAAACCAAGGCAAGAAAAGTGGAAACGATTTGTTTGTACGATACAACGAAGGGCGGAAGAAACCAGGGACAGACACGACGATCAATCAATGCATCGTCGCACATGGCATGGACAATAATGCAGCGCTGGACGATGCATGATGATTGGGCCCCCCCGCGAGTCGTGCCGCCATGGGCACGGCACCCAACACACAGCGACACCGCAGCCGCCAGCTAGGATGTAATCATATATATCATATATACTTGTTGTTTTGTTGAATGTGCATAAATAGAATAAATAAACACCGCAATTGGCCATGCATTTATATAGTAAGCGTCGTCGGTCGGCATCGATCGAATTTTTCGTCTCGGCCGCCACATGACGTCGCATCGCCGCAACTTCTTCTGCACATTCTTCGGGCCCAGGGCTCCACACAGCGTTAAGAGAAAATTTGGGCGACTCGACGGATTTGATTGTTCAACACGGGCTCTTTTTTTTTTTTTTTTTTTTTTGATACATTGTCATCACCATTCTCACGTCGACGCCTGCACAACCTGCACCAGTTTTTCTTCTGTTTGACATTCTCCCGACTCTTCAGCAACAGCAGCATATTCCTCAGTCGATGACCGAAGTCGAGACCAATGCTGTGTGTGCCCCGTCCCTGAGTCGTCTGTTCGGTGCGGTTGGCGATCGCCAGACATCCTCCATCAACACCACCACCACCACCATGCCGATGACCGCAGACACTGCGGTCAAGGCAAAGGCCTCCGCAGCCTCTGGAGTGCTTCACGGCCAGGCCCTGGTCTCGCGGGCGCTGCGAGGGCGCGTCAGCAAGGTCGACACGTCCTGTCCCGGCGGCGAGGACCCGTTCTTTGTGTGCGACGTCGGCGAGGTCTACCGCCAGCACGTCCGGTGGAAGCTGCATCTGCCTCGGGTCGAGCCTTTCTATGCGGTCAAGTGCAACGGCGATCCGACCGTGCTCAGGCTGCTGGCGCGTCTGGGGACCGGGTTCGACTGCGCGTCCAAGAAGGAGATGGACACGGTCATGGCGATCGGGGTGTCGCCGTCAAGGATCGTGTATGCGCACCCGTGCAAGGCAGTGTCGTTTTTGCGATATGCGTCCCGGGCCGACGTCCGCAAGATGACGTTCGACAGCGCGGAGGAGCTGTACAAGGTCCGGCAGCACGCTCCGCACGCCGAGCTGCTGCTGCGGATCGTCACCGACGACTCGGATTCGCTGTGCCAGTTCTCGATGAAGTATGGCGCGTCACTCAACGCGGTAGCCGGCCTGCTCACGCTTGCGAACGAGCTCGGATTGAACGTCGTCGGGGTGTCGTTCCACGTCGGATCCGGGGCTGCTGGTCCGCAGCCGTTTGTGGAGGCGGTCAAGAATGCGCGGGCGGTGTTTGACCAGGCAGAGGCAGTCGGATATAACATGACGCTGCTCGACGTCGGCGGAGGATTTTGTACCGACAACTTTGAGCACATTGCGTCCCAGCTCGGTCCGGCAATCGACAAGTACTTCCCGCCTACTGTCAGGGTCATTGCCGAGCCAGGACGGTACTACGTTGCGTCTGGATTCACGCTGGCATGCCATGTGATTGCACGTCGAGCATTGCCGTCCGGTCAGGTCATGCTCTACCTCAACGACGGAGTCTACGGCAACATGAACTGCATCTTGTTTGACCACCAGCACCCGGTCGTGCGTGTGCTCACCCACGGCGCACGCTACATGTATGGCTCTCCAGACAATTGCACCGGTCCAGTCACCGCGAGCGTGTGGGGGCCAACCTGCGATGGAATCGACTGTGTGACCCAGGAATGCCAGCTTCCGTACGCTCTTAATGTCGGCGACTGGGTTTACTTTGAAAGCTTTGGTGCTTACACTCTATCGGCAGCTACTGGCTTCAACGGATTCAATGACAATTGCGAGGTGTTGTACGTGTGCTCGGAGGCGGGAGCAAAGTCGTTACTAGAATAGAAAACTTGGTTGATTGAGTTATCCTGTATGGCATACAATATTGCGAAGGGTTGGGATGTGTGTTGCAAAAAAAAAAAAAAAAAATAAAATAAAATGTAAAAATAAAAAGAGTTCGGTATATGTATGGGAAATTTTCGGGCGGGGGGGGGAAAAAAAAAAGGAATAACACATCAGAGTTGTTTTCTTTTTGAGGGTGCTTTTGTTTTATTTTCTTGGACGACCATGTATGTTGTTGTACACATGTGGTGATGATGAGTGCATCCCTTTTTTTCTTTTATAATGTAATTATTTATTTATGGTCGTAATATGATGGTAATATAAGTATAACACCAAATTTAACTTTCTGAGTACCTTTTTTTCTTTTTTTATATTATGCTACAGTTACAACATTTGTTGAATCATTAATTTGCTTCCCGAGTAAACCAAATTTTATTTCTTGACGTCGTCAACAGTGAGTCCTAAATTAATAATTAAAAAAAATCCGTCTTGCCATAAAAGATATGGATGATGTGAACTTACCAGGTGGCAACGACTGAGTCAATTTCTGAGCCTTCTCAGCATCGTTCAAAACAAGAGTGTACAAGTATCTCGAAGTGCGAAGCTTGAATTTAACAACTTTATTTGTTGACTTTTTGATTCTTGCTGACTTTGCGTCTTTCTTTCTGCCAATATTAGATCTCTCGTATTTTCTAGACTAAACTTTCCTCCTCCCCCCCGGCTGAATTAAAAATCTGGGTAATATTACCTGGCAAGCTCGAGAAACTGCTTGATGTCCTTAATTTCTTTCTAGTAAATTGTTAGAAACCGCCTCTCCGACTATCTCGCTTGGTTTGAATCATCAAATACATACTGGCATTGTGAATAAACTTGAACTTTATTCTGATCAAATAAATATATAGATTTTTTTTTTTTTTGTTCGTCTGATCAAGTTCGAGCACCAACACTAGTCGAGAGTTTTTGTGTGTGTGTTGCAAATCTCGAATTTGGTCTTCACACCACCCCGACCCGGCGGTCACGTGCGGCTCCTGGCTTTGGGGGGGGGGGGCGCGGCTCAACCAAAGGCGGGTTGGAGCGTGACTGCGTTTTTGCAGCCGGTGCCCTAACTGGCTGGCTGCCCGGCTTAGTCAGCTAGGGCACCGGACCCTGGAGAGGGCAGCCGGGCGAGAGGGTAATCGAGTTGTTGAATGCAACTGGGAGTTTTCGACGATCATCGGTGATGTCGATGAGCTCAGTCGCGCGCGTCTACTGGCCAAACAAAAAAATCACACCCCCCCCAAACGACGACACAGGCAAACCGATTTGATGGCGAACGGGAATAATACACTATTTCTTGTTTATGCAGGTGCATTGGTAGCAGCCGAGGTGTGCATGCTTGTTTTCTCCAGTCACAAGCCGTACATTCCCCCGTCAGCAGCAGACGAACTGGCCACGATATCATCGTCGCCGGCACTGCCCGCAGCCAACAACAACACCACCACCACTGGCCATACACGCAAATGGTGGACAGACAATAAAGAAAAGGTTACTTGGTTTGTTACCGGGTTGTCGTCGGGCATTTTTATCGGGAGCGTTGGTGTTTACAAGGGAGTGTTGCATGGGCGACGGTGATGCTGACTGGTCTCTTGTTTCTTGGGGGGTTGTCGGCGGCGTTGTTTGTGTGTTGTAAGTCACTCGATCCAAAAAAAAAAAAAAAAAGGAAAAAAAAAACATTCTTATTTGCACAAGTAATGTGTTTTGCCATGTAGTTAGCTTAGTGTTTGCCGTATACTTTGGACATGTTGTTGGCCCAGCAGCCTTTGGCCAGTCACGGCTCCTCTCTCACGTTTAGGGTAAGGGTCCCTTTTCCTCTTTTGGCGCCCGGGACAAACGAACGGCGGCTGCCTGGCTCGAAAAAGCTCACTCGGTTATCGTCAACCAAATCGCAATATGTGTGCAGGCTTCGAAGCGGGTTCTCCGGGGGGTTGGAAAACCACACGGTCTTTAGAAAGAAGTCATTTTGACAGTTGGACAACAACCGGCCGCGATGGATTCAGACGTCGTCGGTAGCATGCGTACGCTGTCGTCACCAGATGTAGCCGAGGACGTGCCACTACTCGAGATACTAACAACCGAGACCACCACCACCACCACCGACGACGACGACGAAGTTGTTGCCGACGACCGACGACGACGAC
The DNA here is from genome assembly GCA_030564125.1 of Myxozyma lipomycoides. NCBI lineage: Eukaryota > Fungi > Ascomycota > Lipomycetes > Lipomycetales > Lipomycetaceae > Myxozyma > Myxozyma lipomycoides. Next base: position 52,688 of record JAJLTW010000049.1, read on the forward strand.
GACGACGACCACCACCACCACTGGCTACTGCCGACTCGTTTAAGTCGACCAGATCAGTTTCGTCGCGACGACATTCTTATTCTCATTCAAAACAGTCGTCATCGGATTTAGAGTATCTTGAAGACATTGCTTTGCTCAAACTGGACTTGTTTCTAAGTCACCTTGAGCAACGACTTGAGTCGTTGGAAGCTTACGGATATGACAAGTTGGGTCAACTTGACGACTCACTTATCACAGCCCACCAGGTCTTAGTTTTGGTCAAGGAGAGTTGTGGAAGACTTGGTGGTGAGGTTATTGGTGAAGGGTGGCAACGAGGCCAGGGAATTGTTGATATTGTCGAACGTAAGTATCAGCACGCATTAGCAAACAAGTCGTCGTTACCGTCGAAAGTGATTGCCGGAATGAGATTTTTAGAAACAAAATTGTCAGATATTGAACATCAATGCTACACCACTGTGAACGACCGGTTTAGAGAATTTGATCATAAACTGACCGACTCTGCTGATGCGCTTCAGCGTGCAATCGAATCGGCATTAAAAGCAGCAAACCAACGTCGATTGATTACATACAACGAATTACCGTTGCAATGGCGTGAAAACCCGTATATTAAGACCGGATACAGATTCTATGCCAATTACTCTGAATGTTTATATTCAATGCTTACGATCCATAACGAAACTTGTAATATCTGGACTCATGGATTAGGAATCGTTTTGATGCTCATAATCGGATTATATTATTACCCATCATTACCAGAGTTTTCAAGCTTGAGTTCATATGACCGGATCGTGATTGGTATTTTCTTGGTAGCTGCGATCGAATGTTTGATATCATCGGTGATTTGGCATACATTCTGCTGCATCGGTATTCTAAACCACAAAAATCGATTCGCATGTGTGGATTACACCGGTATCTCAATCTTGATTGCATGTTCAATCATCACGACCCAGTATAGTTCTTTTTATTGTCAACCACAATCTCAAGCAATCTACATGACCATCACCGCTGTATTGGGGTTAATCGGAGTAATATTTACTTGGCATCCTGCATTCGACAAACCATCCAATCGATGGCTTCGAATCACTTTTTTTGTATCACTGGCAATGTCAGGCGCCGTAACATTAATTCACCTTTCATATACTCGTGGGATTTTTAATACACTTGGGTTTTATTTCCCGGTTGCAAAGAGTATAGGTTGTTACCTATTGGGTGTGGTCGTGTACGGTTTACTATTTCCTGAACGGTTTTTCTCTTGGAGATTATTCGATTGGATTGGAATGTCACATAATTTATGGCATTTAGCTGTGGTTGGAGGGATTTATTATCATTATACTGCTACTCACAGTCTTCTTCAGAATGCACAGGAATTTAGTTGTACAGTTGTGACACCGTTAGATTAAAACCAAGACATTGGCCGAAAAAAAGAAAGCATATTTTTTTTTGGGGGGGGGGTGGGGGAAAGAGGGCATTATTACACAAAAAAAAAAAAAAAAAAAGGGAATTGCATAACATAAATTAATTGAAGTGAATCTAAACCTATAAATTCATCGTCGTCTTTAATTTTTTTAAATATGCTCCAGTACCCACAAACGTCCATATCGCACATACACCAGCAATCAACCCGAGTGTCCACATTGTGGTATTAAATCCGTGTGCATTTGCAACAAATCCAGCTTCAAGTGGACCGAATACTGAACCTAGTGCATAAGCAATATTAAATAATCCAAATGCTTGACCGTAAGCACCGGTCTTACCAAAGATTCCTGGTTTGGTTAACGAAATGCGTTTGACTGCGCTAGTAATTTCGGTCATTACTGATGGTAATATCGCGGCAATACATAGACCAAATAATGCAAGTAATGCACAGAATAATACGACTTGAGTTATTGCTGCGTGATCTGGAAGTCGTAATAGGATTAAGAATGGACAACATAATATGCATCCTAATGTCATCGGATATCTTGCTCCCCATCGATCAATACACCATCCCACAATCGGAGCAGCAAATGCAGTGATTGCGATTGGTAAAAACATAAGTCCAGCACCGAGTGAATCAAAATCGAATAAATCTTCAACATGTAACGGTACCGTAGTTTCGATCCCGGTCATGATCCACGCTACCACAACCGTAACAACCAAGCTGTTTACAATACTAAAACTTTGAATTAATACAAGATTGATCTTGATTGTCGATACCTTGTTATTATCCTTTTCGGCTTGACTTGTTGTGTCGGATGATGACAAGCTCTCGACGTCGACTTGTGCATCATCAGGATAGTATTTGTAATAAATTTTTTTTTCAAGCATAACCAGTCGTAAAACCAAATCGATCGCAACAATTCCAAACCCGAGTCCAAATACTGCATAATATCCGGCTCGAGAGTAGATTATACCCCCGAGAAGCGGCCCCAAAAACGAACCGAGTGACATACAAGTAGACACCATTCCAAGATACTTTCCCATATCGATCGAACTAACTGAATCACTCAACAACGCTAATCCGACTGTCCATACAACCCCACCTGAACAACCCTGAACTAATCTGGCAACCACAAATACCCAATATGTTCTGGCCAACATTAACATCAACGTCGCCCCGATCAGTGCCACCAACCCGGACATCATAAACCACTTGCGATCTGCATATTTATCAGTCAAAAACCCAGCAACCGGCGAGCTTGCCAGCAACCCAGCTGCATATACAAAGATTGCAATCGATACTTTTCGCTGAGCAATATCTTCAGCAACGCCCATCCTCTGCACCAACGCAAACGGCGCAATCGGAATGATTACACTGTAAAGAAATATATCAGTGAATACTGCAAACCCGACCGTGCCTGCAATCATTGCGGTCGATGCACGAGCATGTAACAACCATGGCTCTCCTCTTGGCCTGCACACTGTCGCCGGTTGTTGTGCGATTGTTGGGTCTGCCATTGTGGATCTGGTCCTGCTGTCAATTGGATAAAAAGCTACTACTACATATACCTTCCCCCCTCAGAGGAATATCTCGACTATTTAAATACACCCCCCCCCGGGGGTGGTTTCGCAGAAAGTCTAGACTCGGGGATAAAATACCAGTTTTAAACCGATAATGTATTACATAAAAAGGTTTCCGCCGGAGGCCAAAACGCCCCACCCCACCCCCATTGTTTAGCCAGTGTTCGCCAAGTTCCAACGGGTCTCCGCGCGACCAGCCAGCAAAAAAGTCGAGTCATCTTCCACCAACCCCATCCCCTTTCGACGTCATCCCCAAACCCACAACCCAGGGGGGACGCTAAAAGTGTCAAATTATATTAGTTCTAGCCGGCCCAAATAGGCAAACCAGTCCCGGTACGCACTAGTCTGGGTGTCTGTCAATTCATTGTCAATTTGAGTATTTATGTTTTTAGATTCACTGAAATCGTCTTCTTATCTTTTGAACATATGTATCTCTCTATATACTACATAACACTCAAACATTCTGTGGCCCACCCAGATGCCGGTGGCGGCTGTCTTCTCTACCCCTGATTCCCAGCCGAATCTCCGACCTGGACCACTGAGCATACATATATTACCGCATAAACGAAAAGGTCCGGGTTTGCTTTGATATGAATGATTAGAATGAATTTGAAAACATGGTTACTAGTTCAATGTGTGGTGACCAAATTGTGACCGCATCCATTACCGGACCGCATTGCCCTATATTGTCATGGTCCTAACTTTAAAAACGCCCCCTGCCTGGTTCGCCGGTGTCGGTTATGTTATGATACAACCTCACTGGAACTCTCAACATGTTAAATTTACACATTGATTTTCTTATGTTAGCTTTTAATACTTTGCTTAAATTTAATTTTTGACTTTCTTTCCCGCCTTGTTACTCATCGCCAGATCTGTGACAACAATCGTTCCGGCACCAGGGCTCACCTCATAAAAGGATAGTGGCCAAGCGCTCACCAAGTGAGCAATATTCTTTCAGCGAATAATGAAATAATTTGCGCAAATACTCAATGTGTCCAGCTTTATAGTTGATCTTAAATATAAATGATCATTACTGACATGAACTCTTGATTATGTCTAAAGATATCCAAGTTGTCAACGTCACGCGGAGCTTGATGGTGTATTTAAACGTATAAAAAAACCGATAATTTTGTATTTTTGTAATTTTGCAATTTTATGACTAAAGGTAAAAAAAAAAAAAAGATTTCAAAAGTAGCCCCCAAATCCCTTACTGGATCCTGCTAAAAAAATATTCAACACCTGTAAGCGTGCAGAACATAAAAAATTATGGTTATACACCACAACAATAAAGATATATCATCATTTCTTCCCCGTATCTTGCTCAAGTTTTTTGGTTTGAGTGTGATATAGGTATTGGGTTCAGAATTCATTCAATAATTGGTATTTTGCCAGGTTGGAAAGTATGGGAATCCTTCACACAACGACTTAATTTAATAGACCAGAACATAGGTGTTCAGGTTCAGATATATTACTAAAACTAAACCATACTCCTTTTAGTCAAACATACAGAGTTTTTTTGCCGAGTTTCTTCGCGATAGTTTTCTCTTTAACCTTAGTATTCTCTACTAGCATTCCTGAGTCGGGTTTAGAGAAGATTATCAAATCTAAATCTCGGGAAAGAAGCTCTAACCCCAATAAATGTAAATAATAACATAGAAACTTTATTGTATAATGTGATAATTTTTCTAATTTTAGGTTTTTTACCAAGTCTTAAAATAAAAAAGTATAACAGCTTTTTTTTTATGCTCCCCTAAGCAGGAAGAAAGTACATCCGCTTTGGCGGAAGTTTGACCACGGTGAGCAGAAGCGCTGATATCAGCTTCGACCTGTACTCCCAACCTCTCGGCGGAGGAGTGAGGTGAATTTTCATCAAGGCTATCATCATCATCATCATCATCATGTCGATCATAATATATTCGATTCCACTCTGTGCGGAACATTACAACATTTTCCGCATTTCCATTGAACGTTTTCAAAATGTGGTTTCGACTCAAGAATTTGCTGATCGTCTCTACGGATACAATATAGCTCTTCCTCTTTTCGAACAATGAACCTGCCGTTTACAAAATACTCGCGCTCAATCCAGGAGGACTGGAGACGACATCGAGCTCCAAGAAAGTATGTTATATTGACAAGTCTATGTTGTAGTAGTACCTTTTCCTGAGTCTGCAGGGACTCGGGTAATCCGCGGCTGGTGTTGAGTTCCTAGGATTAGCGACTGTTCGTACGCCAAATAAGTGGGACTTACCTGCAGCTTTAGTGATAAGGTCTCGGCTCTAGGCGGTATAACCAAGATTTCCTTGTCAGCAACCGTCGCAGCTGTGCAAACATCGTCAGGGTGAGAACCATTTGAATGCGAGATGTGAGTGCGAGTCTAAGAGTTAGCAACTAACGACGGCGTCTGGATTGTAGTCGTAATCCGACTAACTTCAGGCGCCAAAGCGTATTCGCTTATTGATAGAACAATAAAGCTTCGTATTCCCTTTGGGGGCTTCCACGACTGGTGAGCGGTTCGGTCCCTCTTGGTGGGGGGGGGATCTCTACCGGTTGCCATCGCCGGCGCAATTGGTCGCTTTCTGGAATAAAAGCGAAGCCGTTTCGCATTCTTCGACTTATTTTGGCATTTTTTAGAATCCTTCGTTGCCTTAGGTTTAATCAAAAATGCGAAGGGCTTCGCCTCCAGAGCTTTTGGCAACTCGTTGCGCCTGCGACGCAGCCGGTTGCCGCTAGACAAAAGACGGCCGTCGACAAGGACTCGACGGTCTTCTCTCTGGAAGAAGAAAAAAGATTCTGAGCTTTTGAAATGAATCTTTGAAAATGCATGCTTGAGTTCTTGCACTATTCAAGAATTTGGGTTGTTGTGTGGAAGTGGATCAAGCAAAACAAACTGACCGGCGGATCCGTCTTGTATCATCCCTCGGGCCACACCTTGCCGGTGGCAGTAAACAGACCAAGACCATAAACATTGCAACAATTAACAGTTAGTTATTCTGTTTGTATAACAAGTAAGTCGCGTTTCAATTAACTAACCAGCTCCCAAACCTGTCATCAACTACGGTTGTACTTATATGGACTGTAAAAAATAAGAATAATAAAAGTCAGCCAAAATTGCATTAAATTGAATAATAATCTATTATTGTGCCAGCTACTTAATTTTTTTACCCAATATTTTTCCATTGTTTCAAATTTTACTAGTTTATTACCAGTGATGAACTTATCTCACCTGGGAAAGTTCAAGGGTAAGTAGTAGTCTTTATCTCTTTAATTTCAATATACTATTTTGTGCTAAAGAAATGCCACCTTTTCCATATGTTTCTATTGCTACGTGTAATTATCTACTGTAATCTGGTCTGACCATCTTGCACAGCTGTTACCGATAAGTGTGTCACCACCAGCCACAAGAATGTCACTGGCCTTGGCCACATGCTCAGAGTTAACGGCTAAGATTATACCAATATCTACATTGCATGCTTTAAAGAAATCTGGCTTAGCAAGTAGCACCCCAAGTACTTGAACACTGGGTGCACTGGCTATGTTGAAGCGTCGATATCAGCTGCAACGTGCTTTGACAACAAATACGAGGCGTCTTCTTATCCACCGGTGATATATGCAATACCAGAGTTAACTTCCTGGCTGAAAGCAGTAATGACTTCACGTAGATTTAGGTAGAAGTAAGCAAGCCCCGCCTAACAGTAGTATGAGATTCTCAACGATCTGGATTCTGAGTTTTTCAAGGCCAGTCTGGCGTGAGCTGTAATATTCCAGACAAGCAAGAATCCATTTGAGTGGAAGCGATCCTAAGTAAGACGCCACCAACTGCCTTATTTGCAAATAACAAGTGAAGTATATCTTTGTTTAACCGCACCAATAGATGATTCTAGACCTCAATGGACCAATGGTACAGGAGTTATTCGCCTATTCCTCCACCCTTCCGGGTGACTTAAAATTGCTAAGATATCCGATGCCAAACATTTCAGCTTCTAATAAATATAATTTCTAATCTAGCGGCCTTATAGACAATATTACCGTCAATAGGGTACTTGATTTGAACAGATACCAAAGATCAAGATTTGGATGAGTCAAATAAGCACTTCGCCAATGCCTGATAGACCGCCACCGGTTTTACCAGGTATCCAAGCAATTATACAAGCAGATATATCATATAAAGTTTCTCACTAGAATGAAATAATGCGAAGCTTGATTGAGTTCGGATCATCGCGTAGATTCGATGCACTAGCTCCGGACTTGAGGTGAATGTAAAGCACGGCTACATATGTCACCATAATCAAGGTACGTGTCAGCAATGCTTGTCAGACATTTGTTCTTCAAGCTGGACTTTAATTTCTTGAGTAGCAATATGCTGGCTTTGAATAATCAAAAACTAAAATAGTTATAGAAACAGGTTAGTATTATTATTTTTTATATTAAATAGGTCATATGCACCCTCAGCTAACGTTTCAAGATGACAATTCAAAGCCGGCTTCAAACTAACGCGTCGTTGGATTTCAGGGTTAACAAAACAAAATGCCTGATTTCGCACCGCGTGTGACCTCGAGATAAACTTGTTTACAAAATTACAATTACGGTTCAGTAGATGCCAATCTAATACGGCTCTGTTTACATCCACAAAAGCTTTACTTGGTTGCTATGAGTTATATTAAATGGCAGAAGCTACACAAATTGACAATACAAACGGATTTGACAACTTACCTCTAGAAGTACTTCAGCGCATATTTACATGCACACAGGAAGGACGGGCGTCAAAAGTTGCGGTATCGCCTCGTATGTTGATACTTCTGTGAAGTTATAGACAACACATTTATTTACAATGGGACTGTTTGGATCAATGGGGACAAAAAAAAGTAGAAAAATTGACTTAGCTTCGTTACGATCGTTACTTGGCCGTACTAGGGGCACTGCTCGTGGGCTGATGCTTAAAAAACGTATACCATCAAGCGCTTCAAAAATGGATAATACTATTTTTGGCATTGTCTCTCAGACAATTACGGGTTGTCCTCAACTCCATTTTTGAAGACAATCAAAACATTAGCTTTGCCAATAAGTAACATAGATTACGTAGCGAGTCAGCTATCACACAACGAACTTCCTCAGCTTAAAGTCGTGCAGTTTGTGCTTCAGCCGAATGGCGATCTCGATAAACTTAGCCCAGTATCGCTTCCTTCTGGAGTGTTACATTTAGGAGTGTTACATTTAGGAGTACACACTGTTAAATTCGCCGCTCTGCAAGGGGACAACATATCTGGGAAATGGTCATTGTCAGGTCTTTCACATGATTCTGACGAACGCGATGAAGCTGGCCCGTTGCAAATGCTTTCACGTTAGTTTTCGAATTTTAGAAAGGTCGTGATACGATACGTGGCATGTGCCTCATGAGGTTGTCAATTCTGAGTCATTTCTCACAATCCCAAAGTTGCAAAAACTTGTGATTGGTACGACAGACCTCGACAGTGAATTTATGCTGCGTCAAAGATTCAGTCCAAAGATTCTAGATTCAAAGTCATAATTCGGGATTGTTTCGGCCTTGGTATGCTAGATATTACATATCTAGTAACCAAACGGAGAAATCCTCATGAAAACGATGACATTTATGCCGCTGAAATGGAGCCCCTTTCTGAATGTTTTGATTCTGATAATATACAGAACCATTTTCTGTGTTAAATGACACAGACGATGCCAGATATGATGATGGTAAGATGTACGGTGACACATATGATTATAGCTTTCCTTATGATGATAATCATGATGAAGATTTGATTTAGATGACGAAGATGATGAAGATCCCCCTTGTTTTGCAGTCAAGCGCCGAACAGGTAAAGACGAGACTAGGTTTGAAAATCAATTAAAGTTTGAATTTTTTCCTGGTTTTTCTTAAATACTTTTTTTATCAATTTGAATGTCTTCATGGACTTTCTGTAGACGTGTGATTACACCTGTGGGCTCTATCCAGAAAATAGGCACTCAGTCTATCAATTTTTATTAATTGCGTCTATACGACGGTATTCAGCTGCGTATTTGTAAGTAAAGTTAAAGCTTTAATTTGTGTGTCCGGCTCTTTGCAGCCCAGACATCGAGTTTATCAACAGTGATGTGCCTGCGCCAAAGGATAAGCAAAGAAGAAATAGACGCACAATCGTTACTCGACCATATCAAGCTGTACTTACTAGTGATTATATGTATTACCGCTATACAAATGTTATATATAAAAACCATTACGCCGACACCATCCCAATTGCCTTCGGCATCCAAACTACTCAAACTTCCAATCAAAGCAATCAACGCACTCTGTATTCGCCACACACTCCGCAGTAACGTTATACGAGTCAATCATTTCTACTACAGCTCTGATTCTGTGCGCAGAGATCGAGACATGCCACTTCTTGTCAGCTACAGTGTCGTATATACACTCGAGACCTGAATGGCACTGCGTTTCCATTGCATACCCACCAATCCAGCATGTAGACGATGGACCATTACAAACGCCCATGAATATTGGATCTCCGGTGTTTCCATAGTGCCAGATCGTTTGTTCGCTGTCAGGAATAGGCGGGAATGGCAAATGAAGACGTTGGGCAGCTAAACGCTCAGGAGGCGCCTCAAATGCAATAACGGGAAGACCATATGTACGGCCAAGTAATGACGCCATGGAACCACCTAAAGAATGACCAGTAGTCCAAATATATGCATTGGGATACAGCGATGACACATTTCTGTAAACATCCAAAGCAGCACGGTAGTATTTGTCCTCTCCATACAACGCATCCTCAAGGCAAGCTTGGTTACACGTATACGACGAGTTGTAGCAATCGCAGACTGTTGACCAAATGTATGAGATCCTTGCACAGCAGCATGAAAATAACAAATTATCATTTATTTTATCAGATGCTACTGTATCGCCATCACTATCAAATAATTTTGCTGAAGTGCCCTTAATGGCGATAATCACAGTCGTGTTGAGATCATCTGCAAAAATATGTCCTCGTAAGCCCTTTTCTTGCCACCCAAATTCACCACTCTGCAAAATTTAGTAAAATAGAACAAGAATCGCATCAGATAGAATAGACTCACTGTATTATAGGGAATACCAACATCTAACCAATCGCCAGTCATCGGCTCGTTGATATATGCATCTGCAGTCATCTTCGCTAATGATAAAAGCGTGGTCTTGTCGGTGATATTTGGAATTACCACGTTCTCATCCACCCACTCAAGGCTCATCGGAACCGCATTCTTCTGGAAAGTGTACGACAAATACGACTCCACGAAATCGGGATCACGAGTTGCCATCCGTGTGGTCCTTCTCACATCAGATCCTACCAAAATCATTTCCTCCACAGCCTGTGCCGACATATCAGGAGTGAAATCTAGTCGCTTATGCACCTCGTAATCCTCTTCCGTGCCATGATGAAAAATATGTCTTAACTTAAGCTCTTTACGTGGAGATAACTCGTCCAACGACGGCTCGTCGATGCCGTTCTCTTCTTGCCATGGCCACTGCCCGTTACTGCCAAGCAGCGGCAACTGAGGCAGTTGAATAGCCACTGATACTGTCGCAATTACAAGTACCACTGAACTCCGGAGTAATCTCATTTTTTTCGCACCAGAGCTCTCACTTCCGTATCTGGTCGCCCATCGGCACCTCGCCTTGATGCTCATTACATCTCCCCATCTCCCCGTCGCACCTTGCACAACCCCCTTACCAATGACCCCTAAAGCAAGGGCTAGGGCTGTAGGCTGTAATTTAAGTAGGATAGGGTAGGGTAGGGCTAATAAGCGACGATCACGTGCACGGACCGTTGACCTCTAGAGTCTGAAGCAAAGAAGCAGCAGGAGTAATTAGTAAACTGTTCCTCGTAGTTGATCACCTTATCCAGGCTGTTAGTGGTCTTCTTGAACTAATAGTAATTAAAGGCGTTATTTTTGACGTTCAAAGATCATCTAACGAAAATTTATCAGGTTTCAAACCAGTACATTTGCGGCCACAGACATTCGCAACAACGCCTTAGTCTAGAAGATAATAGGTCCGGAGTCGCTCGGAAACCAACCTAGTTTCTCGTTCAAAACTACATCAAATTCAAATTTCAGAGCCATTTCAAAGCTACATATGTATGTATGTGGATAGTTAGCCTAACACGGAGCGTTTGCTCGGAAAAGCAGCGTGGTCGGGAAACAGATGTGCCTCTCGAGACGGATACTTATTCTCGCACTGCGAGTGTCACAGTCATTGTCGTTGCTCATTCATACATCACTTTATTACTGAAGCAGCGATATTGAAATAGTAACGCCGGTTGAGCGGGTGTTCGCGCCAGCCGTTTGAGCCAGGGATGAGATAGATGCAAGCGCCCTTGCAGTAGCGCAGCGAAGGGGCTGCCGTTGGAATGAAATGAGGCGAGGAGCTTGTTACTGACATCTGAGCAAGCAGAGCTGATTCTGCGATGAGGAGTGCAATGTCACGCTACAACTATTAAACTAAATTGACAGAATAGTTCTATAGCAGCAGCTCTACAGGAAACTCTCGACTGGCACGGCTCTTCTTGCCCTTTTGCTACTATGGGCTGCTCTCAGCCTCTCTCCCGTTGCTCGAATCACACCTAACAACGGTTCCCATAAACGGCATATTGAGTAATGGGCGCACTGTAATTTGCCGAAAGCCAGCAGCGTAGGAGAGCTGCAATCATAGGTTAGTCAAATACTTCGATTTGGCCGTGACTTGGCTAGGAGTAAACGTGTGTGCATTGTGGTTAAGAGACGTCGGCGCACAAGGGCGCTCCATAAACTCCCAACTACGCGCACGTGAATTGGTGACCTGCCGAATGGCGCAATGGGACACATCCAAGCAAACACGCTCTATGACTGTGCTCCTGGTGAATAATGGCTAATAATTTAGGTAGCCAATTTATTACGATACTCTGTTCGGCATTTTGCCAGCAACTGCCAGCAACTGCCCAGCCTTGCCCAGCCAGCTGTTTGAGCCCCTGGGCGGGTGCCCCCTAGATCACCCCCTGGGCTTGCAAAATTGCTTTTTCGGGTAATGCGCTTTCTCGATTAGGCAGTGTACACCAGCCACGGGGGAGGCAACGACACGCGTCTCGCCATCAGCAACCACAGAAACGTCTAAGATCGTACCTGCTGCAGTGGCGATCATGGCTGGCTGGTTTTGGCCCCCCCCCCCTTTCATGAGCTGGCCATATAGATTAAGGCAATATGCTGCCCTCTAATGCGCAAGCCTTTGTCTGCGTTGGAAGTGCCATAGCATCGTCGTCAATTCAAGTCCGGAGCATTTCACTCACTGTCATATCACACATTCATTTATTCTCGTTCGCTCGGTGTCACTCCTTTCACAATGAAATCTTCATTTCCGCTTTTATTAGCAACTCTTGTGCTTTCGCAGACTTCTTTGGCCGCTCAGCAGATCCGCGGTCTCAATGTCGGAGGGTGGCTAATTTTGGAAGAATGGCTCGGCGGTGACATTTGGGATCTGGTTAGTTATGCTACAGACGAATACACATTGTGCCAGGAACTCGGATCTGACGCTGCGTCTGCCGCGTTGCAGACACACTGGTCTACTTGGTTCACCCAAGATACAGTCAATCAAATTGCTGCTACTGGAATCAACGCGCTTAGAATTCCTATCGGCTACTGGTCAGTTATCAACAACTCGTCAGAACCATATGTCTACGGCGCAATGGATTACCTCGACCAAGCAATTGGCTGGGCTCGTCAAGCGAACATGAAAGTCTGGGTTGACTTGCATGGCGCTCCTGGTTCACAAAACGGATACGACAACTCTGGTCACGCTGGCACTGCCGCATGGCAAACTGACGCCGATAACATTCCACGAACTCTCGAGGTCGTGTCTCAACTTGCCGCTAAGTATTCATCTTCAGAATACTCGGATGTTGTGATTGCTCTTGAGCTCATGAACGAACCTATCTCATGGAGTCCCAACGACGTTGCAACCACCAAGCAATACTATATTGACGGTTACAATACTGCTCACGCTGCCATGACTGACAACCAGGATCTGGAAGTCATTATACACGATTCTTTTGTTGATCTCGACTACTGGTATGACATACAGTCTTCAGTTGGTACTTCATACAACTACCTCGGAATCGACACACACATCTACCAAGTCTTTGACGACGCCGACAATACTCTTGATGGCCCTGGCCATATTGCCAAGGCATGCTCATACCAAGAGGAACTTAATGCAGCTAACTTGGTGATGCCAGTCTACGCCGGTGAATGGTCTGCTGCCGCTGAAGTTTGCATCTACGCCAATGGCACTACTTCAGCTGGAACTTCATGCTTTGAAGGCGGATGCCAATGCACTTCTGACGACTCGTCTACCTGGAACTCCGATTTGGTCAATTTAGTTCGCAGTTATGTCGAAGCTCAGCTTGACGTTTTCGAATCAAACTCTACCGGATATTTCTTTTGGTCGCACACTGGGCCCGGCGCTTGGAATTTTTTAACCGGTATTGAGCAAGGGTGGATTCCAAACCCGATCACCTCAAGAGCATTCATGGGCCAATGTGGCTTTGACTTTGGTACTCCAGTTTCTGCTGTCGTTGATACTACAGCTGCAGTCGCTACCAACTCAACTTTACGAAGAGTCAAACGTGGCAGCTTGGGCAAATCATCCCATGTTCACAGTCATGTTTCAAATTTGAAATTATAGTCCCTCTTTTGCATGCGTCCAAAGTTTAAAATAACCGCTTTTTTTGAATATGGGTTTTTGAGATAATTCTTTCGCTTCTTTTTGTATATTTTTACACTCACTTTTTTTTTTTTCTTTACTGTCATGACCTCTTACAATATCTTACGACCGATTAATATATACATTAACTTTAACATGAATTCATTGCAGCTCTTTCCCTTTAAAAAATACAGTATAAGCAACCATTGCGCCTGTATATGCAACTTCAGCAACCACCCAACTGACACCAGTCGATACCGCCATGCCTTTAAATCTCAACCACAGTCCTTCGGTTACCGCATGGTAAATTCCGTCAGCTACCGCCTGAGCACCTGCCATATATGCTATTTCGCGATGCAAACTAACCTCAAATGGCTCAATAAGTAACATGTTCGCTGTACTCAGCACAACGTACTGGAATATATGAAGCACCAGCAAATCAAAGTACGTGTGACTCGCCAGCACCCTCAACGTTGTGGACTGGACCAAGCTATCTAAAATAATCGGCATCAATTCTGCAAAAATTCGTTGCGCAATCTGGTATGCCATTATGGAAATCTGCAACCCCTTCACTTCTGGTGATGCCATATTCATTAACCTTTTAAACGCCGCCATGGTAGGCAAAATCTGAGTCGATTTGGCAAGATTCAATGTCTGCAAAACTTGCAATTCCAGAAATGGGCTCATTACCACTATAACACCAATGTATGCCAGCGTGGACGTATACTTGGACACGGCAATTGGGATCGACTTTGGCGCGGCAGAGCCCGCTGCATATGCAATCACAAACGACACCATCTCACCTGCAATCAGAACAACTTGGGCCATAACCGCACTCGCAAATCCACGCCAACCTTGCTTCCAGCGTCCATTTCTAAAGAACTCACGCAGTAAGGTCGTTATTGACGCATCTTTGGGAAGCTTGTATACTGAAAGGTTCATTCTGAATCTGTGAAGCGGCCACATTATACACAGATAGGACAACCTATATAGTGTGTAATACGTTCTACCAAACGTATTCGCAAAGTGCTGTAGTTGTTCTTTGTCATCTTTCTGCTTCTTTCCATCAAGTTCGGACGGAACTTTGACTCCGAACTTTTTGAGAACTGCTCGATGAGCTGCTGCTAGTTGCCGATGATGCAACCTGTGCTCTGGCGACGGGAACGATGATGTCCCTATAATTGGTGGTTGCGGCGGAGAGTAATCTCTCCCTAAAGCCAATCTTTGCAATTTGTATATAATCATCTTGGCCTTCCTTGTGCCATATCACATGTAAATTTATCTAACTACTCTTGTCTTCAGCTTGATCAACGCTGGGAGCAGTCACGTGCATTGCGCGGCTCGGGAACCAGACTCTTGTATCCGAAATAATCATCAGCTCATCAGTTTAAAGTAGCAACCAGGCAGAAATGTCAGCCATGTTAAGAGCAAGCAAGAACTTACGAAGTGGTGCACCGAGGAGGTCGCTGGCTACACTCTCTGGTGCGCAATATGTTCCGGGAACGCAAATCCACGGGTACACCGTACTCAACACCAAGAATGTGCCGGAGCTCGAACTCGAAGCGGTGCACTTGCGGCATAACAAGACTGGTGCGGAGCACCTGCATGTGGATCGAGATGATTTGAATAATGTATTTTCAATAGGATTCAAGACGAATCCGCCTGATCATACCGGAGTTCCGCATATCTTAGAGGTAAGTTTGCCTGTGTGCATTGGAACTAGGGACTTACACGTCTAGCATACGACGCTTTGTGGCTCGCAGAGGTATCAGGTCCGTGATCCGTTTTTCAAAATGCTGACTCGCTCATTGGCCAATTTCATGAATGCCATGACTGCTAGTAACTACACATTCTACCCATTCGCCACTACCAACAAAGTTGATTTCGCCAATTTGCGGAGTGTATATCTCGACGCCACATTACACCCACTCTTGCGAAAGTCAGATTTCTTGCAGGAAGGTTGGCGTATTGAACATCAAGATCCGCGTGATCGCAATACAGACTTAACTTTTAAAGGCGTGGTTTACAATGAGATGAAAGGACAGATGTCAGATTCGTCGTACTTGTATTGGATCAGATTCCAAGAGAGTTTATATCCGTCACTGAATAACTCTGGCGGTGACCCGCAATTTATTACAGATTTAACATATGACGGGTTAAGGAGCTTCCATAAGATGAATTATCATCCTTCGAATTCAAAAGTCATCACATATGGAAATTTTCCACTTGAAGGGCATTTAGAGCACCTTGATTCGGCATTTTCACAGTTTGAGCCGTTATCAGAAAAGAAAGAGATTAAATATCCTATTGCATTGAAAGAATCAAAGGATGTTCGACTTTCAGGACCTATTGATCCGCTTGCTGACCCGGCGCGTCAACACAAGATGTCGCTTACCTGGTACATGGGCGACTCTAGTGATCAGTACTTGAGCACTTGTTTGCGAATTGCCACAACGTTATTAATGGATGGACACTCTGCACCATTATACCAGGCATTGATTGAATCTGACATTGCTACTGAATTCTCGCCTAACTCAGGTCTCGACACTGGATCACCTCTAAATATGTTTTCCATCGGTGTGCAGGGTGTAACTGAAGAAAACATAGCAAAGGTTGAACAAGTTATAATTGATACAATCTCTAAGACCTGTGACGTTGATGGCTTCGATAGATCTCGAGTCGACGCTATTCTCCATCAATACGAACTTGGACGGAAAAATAAGGTCGCTAACTTCGGAATGAGTATCGTGTACGGTCTTACTTCAGGATGGTTTAATACCACTGACCCGCTTGAGGCACTGGAATGGGATACT
Source organism: Myxozyma lipomycoides (assembly GCA_030564125.1). NCBI lineage: Eukaryota > Fungi > Ascomycota > Lipomycetes > Lipomycetales > Lipomycetaceae > Myxozyma > Myxozyma lipomycoides. The sequence goes on from JAJLTW010000049.1 coordinate 69,221, forward strand.
GTCATGGCAAGGCTTAAGCATGATCTTAATCGGAATCCCAGGTTTCTTGAAGATATTGTGCGGAGCTACTGTGGCCCTCAGAGCCCTAGATTTAAATTTAGTATGGTTCCATCGGAGACTTATAACGATGATCTAATCCTTGCCGAGCAACTCCGACTCGACCAGAAGCTTAGCAGTTTGAGTGAATCAGATAAAGAAGAAATTTACAACAACGGTTTAGAACTTTTGCAGAAGCAAGAACTACCTGACGATTTGTCGAGTTTACCTACACTACATGTTGCTGATATTCCACGAGAATTTGAGCGACATAAACTTGATCATGCTCACATTGCCTCGGTTCCTATTCAGTGGCGTGTTGCACCTACAAACGGATTGACTTACTTTAGAGGAATGTTATCGCTTGCAGCCGTTCCACAGGATCTGTACCCATATCTCCCATTGTTTGCAGAATCACTGACAAATTTGGGAACCACTACAAAGTCAATGTCACAACTTGAAGACGAAATTAAGGCAAAAACTGGTGGAATTAGTGCATCGGTATCAGTTAGTTCTGGTCTTAGTGCTGCTAACGATGTTGATGCTTGGGGATTGGAACTTGGTTTGTCCGGATTTTCGCTCGACAAGGACGTTGAGGCAATGCTCGGTCTCATTTCGGAGTTCATTTTGTCGACGAACTTTGATAATTACGATAAATTGAGAACATTAATTCGTGGGATGGCCAGCGGTGCGGCCAACGCAATTGCAGAATCAGGACACTCCTATGCTCGAGGTGCTGCAGCATCATTACTCACCCCATCTGCCAAATTATCTGAGGCTTTAAGTGGTATCGAGCAAGTCAATTTCATAGCTTCTTTAGACGCCTACGACGATGCCTCATTACCGTTGATTTCCGAAAAGCTGAAGCAGATCAAAGATTTAGTTTTGAATAGAGCTGGTTTACGTGTTGCAGTTACATGTGGTTCAAGCTGCGTCGCAACTAACGAGTCAGCTGTCTCCACATTTGCAGGACTATTACCAACGTCACAGCTACCTGCAACACCCACCACACTTACGTCATTCCCGGGTCCAGTTCCGGCAAATATGTTTTACAAGCTTCCGTTCCAAGTGACTTACGCAGGTGCTTGCTTGCGCACTGTTCCATATACATCACCCGACTCTGCACCACTACAAGTTCTCGCCAATTTACTCACACATAAACATCTGCACTCAGAGATTCGTGAAAAGGGCGGTGCTTATGGAGGCGGTGCTACATTTAGTCCGTTAAGTGGTATTTTTGGATTTTACTCTTACCGTGATCCGAATCCGATTAACACTTTAGCCGTGATTGACAAGGCTGGTGCGTGGGCGGCAGCACGCAAATGGGAAGCACGGGAATTAGAAGAATCCAAATTGAGTTTGTTTCAGAGCATTGATGCGCCAACGAGTGTACAATCTGAGGGCATGTCGTTATTCTTGACTGGCTTGACTGACGACGTACGACAAGTTCGTCGTGAACAACTTTTGACTGTTCAGATTGCGGACGTTAATCGTGTGGCTGAACAGTACCTTGCAACGCCGAAAAGTATCGCTGTACTGGGAGAGTCAAGATCTGAGTTCACAACAAATCAGTGGGTGCAGAAAGAAGCTGGACTTGGATCTCAACCCGAAGAAGAGGAGCCAATGGTCGCCTCTGCATAGACAATTGTACATAGTGTATACATATATTTATCTCTACTGTCTTTTTTGTTTGCTTTTTTGTTTTTTTCTCATATTTCGCGCTGTCAGATACACTTCTCATCTTTCGAAAGCTTTGTGCGTGTTGAACTATAGATCTGAAGTCACTTAATTTAAAAGCGCAATAGTAGAATATAGTGTACTCTCACGCATCCTGTGTTTCCCAAGAACCATCACAAGTTGAGCGGTTCTTGGAGAAGCCTTGATGCATGTGAATACACTGGTGCCGCTCAACAGATCGTCTATACCCGAGCTGAGGGCTCTAAGTTTGCCATGGTATAGATGACTACGAGAAAGGCGTACATAATCATAATGTAAAAATTCATCTATTTCTGAAGCAAAAATACAAACTAATTCATAAATAAAAACTCTAGATCAGCGGGTGTTAACCGATTCATCGCACCCTCATCTTGTTCAATAGTAGCTTTAATCATATTTGCTTTTTTCTCCTGTAATTCGATAATACGCGATTCAATACTATCTTCAATCACCAATCTCGTGATTCTTACTGGACGATGTTGACCGATACGATGAACTCTGTCGCCCGATTGCCATTCAACACTTGGGTTCCACCAGGGATCCATCAAGAATACCTGGGACGCTTCACAAAGATTGAGTGCAACACCGCCCGCCTTTAACGAAACCAAAAACACCTCAACGTTAGCGTTCTCCATAAAGTACTTAATGGAGTTATCACGTTGCGTGGGCGACATATTGCCCTGAAGCTTGACTGTTTGGAATCCGGCACGCTTTAGTCGCCATTCTACAAGATCCAACATACTAGTGAACTGCGAGAATACAATCGACTTGATCGTCTGCTTGTCACTTCTAAGCTTATATAGCTCCTCTACGAGCGCTTCAATCTTCGTAGAGCTGCGCCAGTTCGACATATTGATACGGTTGATAATACTTCCTTTTTTCATCACTTCTTCGTCAACTTCAAGTGCGGGCGCAGTCAAATCAATGACTAGCGCAACGTGGCATACAGGGCATTCGAGTGACTCTTGAGTGTCAAGTTGATCGTAGGATTCGACATACTCCGTGATACACAGCCTGCAAAATACATGATGGCACTTTGATCGAATAGCTTCCTGTGCCTCATCGTCACATAGCTTGCATACCAAAGCAGTGTCTTCTTCTGCCGCGTTGTGACGGCGCAGAACCAAATCTGGGTGGTCAGCCATCTGACGCATACGAGTGATCAGAGTAAAGATATTCGCGTAGTTATTCAAAACAACACCCTGTGCGACATACGAGTTGAACCGTCGCTTGCCATCACTATAAATACTCTGATACAAGTCTTCTTCTTCCTCGTTGAAGCGATCCCGGCGAATGTCGACAATACGTGGAGGCAATCCGAGATCGTCTGCACGTTCAACCTTAGTACGACGAAGTAAAGTGTGCTTTAAAATGTCATGTAATTTTTGCATGGCGTGATCGCGTTCAATCTGTGATGGTGCGTTCTGAATGGGTTTGAGAAGCTCAGTGTTGAACCAATTGGCATGCTGCATGGGTTTGTGACCACATAAATCGCAAGTCCGTTTGTCACTGAACTGCCAATCTAACGAAGTACAATCACATTTCTTGCAAAAGTAATTGCAATACGGTTCAATCCTAAGGAATCGAATAAGAGAATATAACTCACCAATACGATTCTGAAGGGGAGTACCGGATAAGCATAATCGGCGTTCTGTCTTCAATGCAAATGCAGCCTTGGCAGTATTTGACTGACGATCCTTGATATTGTGCGCTTCATCAAGAATAACACGATGAAAGGTGATTGCGTGCAAAGGACTATCGCTTTTTACACGACCGTCTTTGCGTCGAAATCCTTGCACCTCCTTTCTAAAAACCGATTCAAGCACCGAGTACGACGTAATGATCACATCAAAATTCTTAAGCTTTTTTGGATCATCTGTTCTGGTTGAGCCATGAAAGATTGACGTTGTCAGTTTACCGGCAGTGTTGCTCGCAATCTCGTTACGCCACTGCATAATTGCCACCGTGGGGACGACAACAAGATTAGGCTTTCCTCGAGGCTCTGAAAGCAGCAACGCAATAGTCTGAATAGTTTTACCCATACCCATTTCATCTGCAAGGATACCGCCTTGATATTTCGATTTTTCCTGCTCAAGAAGCCAGTGAAGACCTTCACGCTGAAACGGCAAGAGTTTGATGGTGAGCTCCTCGGGTTGCCCTGATTGCTTAACTTCTCTGCGAGGAGTCTCCCGCAAAGTGGCAAAAATAGACGACAGCTCAGGATGATGCTCATATAATGATAACCTAGTTTTCTCGTTGTAGGCAATCTGGCTACGACGGCGATTGGCTGGCTCTCTTCTAGCTCTGGTTCTAGCTCGGGGCCGTTCTTCAGAGTCGGATTCTTCAGCATCACTATCTGAGCCTAAAGCTGAAATGATAGACTCAACAGCAGACTCCTCCTCTGAGAGATCTGACTCTAGCTCATCCATTGAAAGATCTGAGTCACCTAAATTGATCGACTCGCCAACAGAAGCCCGAATATCATCTCGGGTAGCTTTGAGTGCAGCATTAATAGCCCTTTTACTAGCTTTTCTAACAGATGACGACGATGGTTCAGAGATTGCTTCATCTTCGAAAGCAACCGCCGGTCGTCGACCTATGATGACTTTCTTGGACGTAGACGCTTTGGTGGCAGCTCGCTTTGCAGGGGCACGGTTGGTTTTCCCAGATGGCCCACCCGTCTTACGACGTTTGTTGTACTGATTCATAACTGCATCCTCATCTGAGTCATCAACAATGAAACCGCCTAAATGTTAGGCTAAACGACATTTTCCACGAGGCGTAACTTACCTCCAAAGTCGCTGTCGTTGGCCAGTTCCTCCACCACGGAAGAAAGGTCGCTAAGCTCCGAATCTACCACAACATCGGCCTTGGCTTTTCCTTTCATTTTGCTCAAGTTAGCCACTGAGCTAGTGCTTGGACTCGTTGACTTCGATGCAGCTACTTGTTAGACCCCACCTCCAAGTCAGTCTTTGACTACACATACTGCTTGCCCACGATTTGTTTGGTGTATCTTTGAGAGTCTCCAGATCTATCGTTAGCATCCAATTGACGGCAAAAGCAAAAATCATACTCACCGCTTGTGTCAATCTTGTTGTCGTCATCACTGTCGGACACCTGGACATACACTTTTCTTGCCGATACTCTTCTCGATCGCCGACCAGCGCTCGTCACCGAGCGATCGGACGCTTCTTTAGCCTTGATCATAATGGTTCAAAATCAGCGTAACAACCAGGGCTCAAACGGAAAGCAGAATGTTAATGGAGCTCGACAATCACAGCAATGGATGGTCTCAAGGCCCAGCTCAATGCTAATTTGTCGACGGTTGGCAAGTTGACGGTGTCTAGCTAATTAAGCCCCGATTGGGCAGCGAAATTGGTCGGAAAATCCTTAACGCGTTTTTTCGCGCGCCACACGCGTTGGCGAGCTGACAAGTTCACAGTACGTTGTGTTGTGATAGAAGCAACTGATGATGCACAGATATTGCTCTAGCCACGCTAAAGTTGCTAATTTATGTGGAGAAGTTGCGCTTGGACTTACTATAGGACCTGGGCACAGTTTGCGAGAACCAGGCGATTTGTAACGCTTGCGCTAGTACGACGAAAAACGACCTTCGGAATGGCTTCTACAGGACCACTTGTGTGGATTGACTGCGAGGTATGGTTGGTAATAACGTTTGATAAGGCCAGTGCTGACTTGTAGATGACCGGACTGGATCTCTCTAAGGACAGGATTATAGAAATTGCATGCTTTGTGACTGATGGAGACTTGAACTTGCTCGAGGAGGTAAGTTCCTTTAAGCGTGATTGGCAATTGTATTTACAATAGAATGGGTTTGAGAGTATAGTAAATTGTCCTCAGGATATTTTAGATAACATGGACGAATGGTGTATTCAGCACCACGGGCAGTCAGGATTGACTGCTAAAGTAAAAGCATCAAAAAACACATTGGAGTCCGTGGAGAAGGACCTAATGCACTACTTGAAGAATACCGTCGGAATCAAAGCTCCGCGGACTGCACTGCTCGCTGGTAATTCAGTGCATGCTGATAAAGAGTTCTTGCGCAAGGATATGCCTCGGTTACTGGAGTTCTTGCACTACCGCATCATTGACGTTTCTACGCTAAAGGAGCTCGCCAAGAGAGTCAACCCAGAGCTTTTAGAGTCAATGCCAGCGAAGAAAGGTGCTCATACTGCTAAGAGCGACATCTCAGAAAGCATAGGCGAATTACGATACTACTACGGCAATTGGTTGAAGCCTCGCCCATGAGCCACTGCTGTCATAATACATTATCTATTTCTTCTTAAAAAAGCTAGTTAGTTTGTTCATCCCAGTAGTATCTGCTTTCTTAAGCTTTTGTGCACCAACACTAATCAATGCTTTCTTGGGTTTCTCTGGTAAAAGATCCTCCTCTATCTTCCGTTTACTCCGACCATTGTTGAGCATCTGCTTAGTCATTTCTAAGCTGCGCTCTTGCTCCAGCGCACGCGCAAACTCTGTAAACTTCTCTCTCTCTTCATTACAAAGTTTTAAATAGTCCTGAGCTAATTGCTTTGGTATATACACACAAAGCATCTGCTCAGCCACGGTCCTTCGCGCCAGTTCGTACATTGCTTCAGGCGTAGGCTTATCGAATCGAACTGGAGCCAACTTTTTCGTTACATGTTTAGTCTCGATTGCTACAGGCAGATTCTGCGCCATAGAATCAACTTTGGCAGACAATAAATTAAACAATTTATCCTTCGAGAGCCTATAACACTTAACTCCAGGCGCCGGTTCCTGTATGTCACAAATTGGCTCGATGCTTGTCTCTATAACATGCTCGATCTTTGAAAATGCTTTGCATTGTGTAGCTAACTGATCTGAAAGGTCTTCCCAAGTACGAAATTGACTGTCGAACTTGATTAAAGTAGACAGCGCAAAGAACATAGGCGAAAAAGGAGTCGCTATTACGACGTCTGCGCTAGATCTGGCTTCGCCCGTTGGCAGATCCGTATTCTCGTCATCTTCTTCAATATAGTGTGATATCAGCATAGAATGTGGTGTAGAGGCCGAAATATTGGTCAGCTCGTATAATTGTGGTCCATTGTCTGACTTGGTTAACAGGAACCTAGTGAGGATGCCTGTAGAGGGATGCGGAATTGATACAATCTGAACTGACTTCTCGTCTGTGCTCCGGGGAATAACCAATATTCGCGACATTTCCAAACAATAGCTAGCCACTAGCTAGAGCGAATGCTGATAGGTGTATTAAACTTATGGACGTACCATCATGGATCTCAAAAGAGCGTGATCTCGTCGCGACAAGGACGCGTCGACAGGGTAAACTTCATCGAGGTCGCGTTTCTACTCCATGGTGCAAGTTCACTCAACAAAAGACGGATTTTTTTGGAAGTTGTCGGAGAATAATGGCAGAAGCAGACAAAATTGGATTTCACTTTTTGACAACAGATGAGTTAAATGCTTTAGAAGGTAAGAATTTGCAAATCTTGGATAAGGAACTGCGCTTATAAACCAGAGTTGCGACAGATTGAGCTTGAGGAGATTGCGCTTCAACAGTCAGCGATAGAGAAGAGGAAGGAATTACTGCAGATACGATTAGAGAAGAAGAATAGAAAAGCGAATACTGGTGTCAACGCTCGAGATCAAAGCCAAGCGAAATCGAATGTCAATGCTCAGGCAGACGATCACCGAAATCAAGAACAGGCAGCTGACAATGAACCAGAAGGTATTCCACAGCCAGAAACGCCTCTTCAAACCCCAAAAAAAACTTTTAAGTACACAGAAGTCTCCATAAATGACTTTCCGGACAGTTTTACGGCATCTCCTTCATCATTTAGCGATGACGCATTAGTACAAGAGACTCCTGAACATCAATTACCATTACAAGCGTCACCTCCTGGACAAATATCTCCAATTGTTAGCTATCAGGATCAACTTAAAGAGAGCAGATATGAAGAAGGCTCAGAAGATAGTCATAAGCGACGTCGGGTGGAACATTGCTCCCATCACCATTCACATCGAGAAATTGTACCTCATAGAGCGAAGAAACCTCTCGATATTGACGTTCTGAAAGATCCAGCAAAGTTCCTTGGAGACCAACCAACTGGCCGCGGTTCATCGGCTGCTAGTAAGCTAATCATAGTTCCCAAGTCACCTAATACGCCGGCCAAGCAACGGAATCCTGACGAGCCTTCTGCGCGTGTCAAAGCAGGTCTTGATAAATCTGACGCTCGCGTATCTTTGTCAAAACACAAGTCAATACGTGACAGCATTAGTGTGCAAGAAAAACGCGTGGGACAAGCAGTGGCGCCATCAATGAGCTTAAAATCTACCAAACAGGCTGCCGTACATCAGGCCCGATCGAGAAATATTGAATCATATAAGGATACACCGTACGAAGGCATTTTAGAGTCACATCGCGAGCAAGAACAAAGAAAGAATAGTGAAGCAGCTAAATCTAATTTTCATAAAAGTTTCCTGTTTGTGAACGATAAGACCAAGGAGCTACATGAATCTCCACCAACAAAATCGGCTGGTGACAAGGAGAAAAACCTAGCCGAATCCTTCAACCGCAATTACGAGCAATACACACCGGGGTCTGACGATGATGGGAGTGAACTTGAAGTGGAAGCACCTGTTGACTCGTGGGCTAAAAGAATTGGGAAGAAGCAGCCCGACGACCGTAGAAAGAGATCACAATCACCGCCTTCTGGGTCGAAGTTTTCTGGGTCATCTTCGGATTTGCATGATCCATACAGTGGTTTTGAACTTCTTACACGGTATTCTTCTGTTGACGATATGAACACTAAACTTGAAGATGCTAAAATTTTCAGTCTCGCTAGACTCTGCGCAGATGTTTGTCCTCCAGAATATGATCCGCCTGCATATGCAGACTGGGCTGTGTTTGGTATTATTGCAAAGAAATCCGCAGTGAAGTATACGCGATCGTGGAAACCAGCGAGAGAAATAAGCGAAAATGACGCTGAAAGCCCAACCAATATTAACACGGCACTTGACAAGATTTTAAATGAAGATGATTCACAAGCCAAGTTTCGACAAGACAAAAAGAAAAAGATAGAATCAGAGGAAGCAAGACGGGCAAGAGAAAAAGAGAACTTGGAGAATCGGAAATATTTCGCGATGACAATCACCGATTTCAAAACAGAAATTAGCGTTTTCATTTTTGGGAAGGCAATGTTTGAAAAGTATTGGAAGTTACAGGTCGGCACAGTTGTTGGAATCGTCAATCCAGCAATATATGTGCCTAAAAACAATGCTGCGTCACGTGTTGGATTCGGTCTCAACATTGCAGAATCAGATGACCTTATCATCGAGGTTGGACGTGCGAAGGATTTTGGTAACTGTAAAGCACTTACCAAGTCGGAACATTTTTGTACAAACTGGGTTGACCTTCGCCACGCACAGTACTGCGAGTTCCATATAGAGAGAGCAGTTAGAAAGACAGGCAACAGACGAGCGGATATTAATAAGGGGAATGTGATGCATTCGCCCAAGAATTCTAAAGGACGTCGTATGGTGGCCATCAAGAATGGCCAAGGATTGATCGAAGATACGTTGGGTCCGCGGCGAGATTACGCTGGCAAGGGTGGTGGGAATCTCTACAGCTTCATGGGGGTCAATCCTGATGGTGACGATCAGTTTGATCAGCCGCCTAAACGAAGAAGACCATAAGAATGGATTATGTATATAGGGCTGCTTTATAGAAAAGTATATATATTGTTAATAACACACGATACAAGCAACTTTGGTAATACAAATCAGTTGCCAACAAAAGGAAACTGTCGGGAATGCATAATAGTGTCCAACTCATAGCACTTGATATAATTCTCATCCAATAAACTCTTCATCAACAAATTCAGCTCGACATAGTTCAACTCGGTATCATTCAGCTCGATATTTAATCTAACGTTACTCAATCCTAATCCATCCCAAAAAAACACCAAAAAAAAAAGCCAAATGTATTCGCATACACAGGTAAAACCGACGACAGGAATCCAAATCGTCCTAGGTATATAAATAAAAAATAGTTTCCAATATATCACACCGACCAGTAACGTATCCATTTCGAGTTTCAACTTCGAGTATCGACAAGTATCAACCATAATGAGTATTGACAACAGTTGTGAATTGAACTTCAAGCGACTATCAGTCTCTTTTCCAGGTATATTCGCGAACATTCCTTCTGTAATCCCATGAATCGTGCGTACCTCCTCCCACGACCAACGGAGGATTTAAACTGTTGTCGTAACATAAATATACAGTGTAAAAAGGGTCTGATAGAAATGCATTCAAACCCGGCCAAAGGCCTTGATGAGCTTCAGTTTGCGAAGGCATCTCAACAACCCGGACGACTTCTGTTTTGTTGGCTCAACTCCACCAACCGCTACGTTTTTGCCAGCATACTTTTTGTTAGCCCGAGTATCCTGGCAAGGCTCCACGACATCGTCGGTCTTGCCACGCTTGAAAAGCTTAGCTACCTTTGCGCGACGGGACGAGCGGAGAGCAGCCCCAGGCTCGGTGTAAGTATGCTGGAGCTGTTCGAAAACAGCAGC
>JAJLTW010000050.1:0-78038 GCA_030564125.1 Myxozyma lipomycoides
CCCTCTAACGGGATTCCTATTGCTTAGGCTTAATCTCCATTTATTGTTGGTGCTGGACCGAAGCCCAAGCCTTCTAAGATATATTACATTACTAAAGGCTCGCTGTATCCTTTATATACTTATTCTTCTGGACGGGGCCCTAACCCGTCACAGCTAGCTTGTCACATGACCAAGTGAACTTATCTCACCTGATAAAGGTTAAGTAGTAGACTTTATCTCTTTAATTTCAATATACTATTTTATGATAAAAAAAAATTAACGAACTTATCTCACGTGAGAAAAGGTCAGGGGTAGATAGTAGTCTTTATCTCTTTAATTTCAATATACTATTTTATTATTGAAAAAAAAAAACCCCTCCCTCCAGGCCGTCGGGCAAGTTCTTATCTGGTATATCGGTGGTCCGAGCTTATTTTCTTTTTTTCTTTCCTTTGTTGGTTATTTTGGTCATTTCGCGTTTATTTATAAGAACGGGTTGTACCCCTTTTATGTCTGTATCTTTCATCAGTAGTTCATCTCATATATACACAATCATTGGTATAATCCATATTCACATATCTCATTTTACTTGTAATTGTTCGCCTCTGCTTGGAGTCTCAAACTTCTTTCCGACTTAGCTAAGCCCAAGTACACTCAAGGTAAGACCAACCCTTGGGCTTACCCCTTGTATAGGCTTGTCTCCTCACAAGTTTCCAAAACCTAATTCGGTACACAGTCTGCTTGCTCACCAAATAAAAATCACGTGACTCTACTATTGTAGCCTTAATAATGGGCCAGGTAATCGCAGTTGTCTTTGTTTGAAGATATTTACAATGTCGTCTGCTCCTGGCAAACAAAATTAGCCTAGTATTGAGGCTGTAATGGCAGAAAACGACGGTAATCGTGGACGTGGACGCGGCGCGTCGCGTCAAGCGATGCAACGCAGGTCAATACAACCCACCAAATTCACGACAGTGCTAACTACAAATCTATCCGCTATTGAGTGATGAAAACGTCTTAGAGCAAGTTAGATCTTTTTTAGGACCTGCTGTGTTACACCAGACACGCGTAGCTCGTCCCCAAAACGTGGGCGTGCGACCTTCGAACCAGGTCCTGACCACCAGGCCACTATCGCGCCTAAAAAAACTTTGGAAACACTCAGATCTTTTCAGCGCAACGTGAAAACCTTAACAATTAGAATGGGCAATTGCGACACGCGTTACACAATTTGAAGCCGAACAGCTCAACTTGATTTAAGCGCACCGTGCTGCCAACCACACGGTCCGAAGACTTCAACTATAATAGAGCCGTCCTTTTCTGTCGTATTTACTATTGATATTCGAATAACAAGCATTCTGATAATTATCTAGTCTTCATAGTCATTTCGTTATTCTCTGTCTCCGGCTTCTACGATTCTTTGTTCCGTCCCGTGTCATGCTGCAAATTTTTCGTGGTTCATTACATGTACATAAACCTCAAAAAAGTTGAAAAAAACTGCGCGAGTTGGAAAATTTGACCACCAAGTTAGACTAAGCTGGCTGAAATGGGTGTCTAAGGATAGAAACATGCGTGTTATACTGACATGCCAAAGAATTGAAGTGCTATTTAATGTGGGCGTGGAGATATCAATCGACAAAGAGCTCGTCATCGAACGCCGAGGTCGATCTTGCACGAACAACTTTTTGATGTATCTAGGCTACGAGAGAGAACGCTGCTGTATACAAAACCATGCCGAATAATACCAATTGCGCAAAACGTTTTTTGCTTTTTGTAAAGGAATGTTCCACGCGTAAATTAGTTAGAAATAATTATGGGTAAATGAGGAAATCAGGATTATATTAGAGACATATACAAAAAAAAAAAAAAGACATGTAACGGTTGGGTCGGGGTTTACAATAGCTGGACCATGTGATTATTGCAATCGCAGTATAATTATTGGAATATTGTTGGCATTGTCAATTGATTAAAATATTTTTCTTTCTCAAAGGCGATTTCGATTTCAAGATGATGTTAACTGGACACAGGGCACGCAAACTTGACAGATGATCATAGCTCAATGACAGTCCGCGTGGCTCACGCCGCCGCCATCACCACCACGCGGACCGGGGGGGGGGGCGCGGAGGGAAGATAGTTGACATGTTTGAATGATAACAGCGACTGGCTTGCTTTTCAGGTCCCAAAACCTATTAATGCCAAAGTTGAGCAAGCCATATTAAGCAACAAGATTGGCGGATCGGATGTAGACGACGAAGAGTAGACTACTGGTATTGACACCGCAGTACATTTTGTATGTATGTGCGAGCAGGCGGGCGGCTTGCTGCAGCAGCAGCAGCAGGGTTGCGCCGCCTAATGTATACGCTAGCGTGACGATGACTACCGTAGTTGAATAGTTGTTGTTGGCTAATGGCGCCACGCGCAGGAGCTGAAAACTTAGTTAACTAAAGCTGGCCCGATAAGTTAACTAAACTGTCGCCAGAGTTAACTGAGCGGCGACGGTGGCCCCTGTTCTATGCTGGTTTGTTCATCGTCATCATCATCATCATCATCGGTCGCACGGTCCGTGTTCACACTGTTCATCTCCGTTGGTTGGGGTTGTGGACCGTGCATGGCCGCCGAATCGAACGAACGGACACCGAAGCCTATCGTCGTCATCGTAGACGGAAGCAATAACTTAATTATTTAGACAGGCCGCTGTTGTTAGTTGATTTGTACATAACAAGTCAATGGATTGAGGTCCGAAACCCTCCTGCTGCTGCAGCACCTCGTCTAATTCGGACGCGAGCGCAAGGGTGTATGCGCCAACTTGCACATGACTGATAGCGACCGGATACGACTGCTGGCTGGGGCCGACAACAATCAAAGGATAAGCACAAGCCCCCAGTGTAGTGATGAACAGCCAACCACGACCAAGCTGGCTAGCTGAAAATCTGCAGAAGCTGTAGATTGACGATTGCTTGAATGCACAGAAGCAGATCCCTTTTCTAGGAACACCCACTCCACGTAGCAGTCCTTCCGATCCAGACCTGGTGCTGTCAAACCTAGCACCACTTCATTGCCCAAAACCTGCCCTGCCCGCGTTCAAATTGCCGCTTCTGCTCAGGCTCGTTTTTCTACACCGACAGGTTCATCTTCCCTAGCAGTTTGATTCAACCTTGGACTCCACTCAACTGCTTTCTTTTATTTATTATTGTTTTCTCGCTTTAACCTGTAAGTTTGTTTGGCAGATAATTGATCCACCTACTTGACTGATTCGGTATTTAGACCACCTTTGCGTTTCTCCGGTGCACTTTACTTGGGAGCTTCTTCATCGCTCGTGATCTTGGTCCCTGCCCGCGTTTTCACTCAGTCTGGAATACGATCTACGCTTCATTCATTCTCTTTAGTTTTGATTTAAGGCCTTCTTCATTGTTGATTCGGTGGTCAACAGAAAAATGGCTACGCCTGTGGGACCATCATCGTCATCGACGCCGTCGTCAGCTCAGGATCCTACCTCACAGACGCCGTCTTCACCGTCAGCCGACCCACATCAAGTCCACGCTCAGCTCCCACTGAATGCACAGCTGCACCACTACCAACAACAACCGTATCAAATGCAACCACAGTACATGCAGTCGCAACAGCCAGGAAAGTCGCAGCAGCAGCAACAATGGCAGCAACAGCCTCGAACAATTCAGCATTTTGCTGCAACCAGAGCTCAATTGCAACCGGCTGTGATGCCCCAGATGGCGATGCAGTTATCGCCAAATCAATATGTCAATTATTCATATTTTCCGGTGTATTCGTCTCCGGTTTTACAATCTGGTGGTCAACAACCTGCTGGCGCCCCTAATCCGGCTGGCGCAAGTGCTACTACTACAGCGCAACCATTAGCACAAGCAAACAATACTGGATCAGGCCAGCCTACTGTCACTCCTGCTGCTGGTACTTACCAAATACCATACGGCCAGTACACTCAGGCTGTCGCATATCCACAGCTAGTACCGTATTCTGGCATAATTCCTTCACCTACATCTCCACGCATGCCACAACAACGAATGCGATTCGGTAGTGGATCTAGCCAGTCTAATTCTGTTGTCGGCGTAAGTATGAATCATAATATGCCATTCAATGTAACATCTACAATAGGCGGACCTGTTCCTTCGGGCATTCCATCTGCATCAGTCAGTCGGCGGCAGCCAAGCGATTCGTTTATGCCGTTAATTGGCTCTGACCAACAGACACAATTTGCACGTCAGCATTATTCATTTCCCCAGATGTTTCAAAGCCCATATCAATTAATGCCTGGTGCTCATGATGGCAGTGGGAGTGGTGGTTCAAGTAGCGGATATCATAATCACCACCACCATCACTACAATAATTATCATCACAAGAATCATCCAGGCTCCCTACATATCACGACAAAAAACTCATCAGATCAACCTTTACTACCGCGTGGACCTCCTCGCAAACCAAAACAGTCGGGCCATGCACTATGGGTCGGTAACTTGCCGCTTACGACTACAGTGCTCGATCTTCGTGACTTATTTGCATCTCCTCAGATTGAATCTGTGTTTTTGATTTCCAAATCCAATTGTGCTTTTGTGAATTACTCGTCTGATGTTGCTGTACATGAAGCTTTAGATAGATTCAAGCGAACTGGCGGAATCTTACGTGGTACCAAACTTGTTGCTCGGATGCAACGTGGATCGGTTGCCGATCGTACTGCGCCGATCCACGAGATTGAAAGTGGCACCATATCTTTAGACGGCCCAACAGTTTCTGCGTCATCTTCTGCTGCTATTATGGATGATAATATTACGATTGAGTCGACAGCTCCATCAAATGCAAACAGAGCGCAACGATCTGATGCATACTTTATTGTCAAGTCTTTGACAGTGGAAGATCTGGAGTTGTCGGTTAGAACAAGTGTTTGGGCTACACAAGCACATAATGAACAAGTTTTGAACGATGCATACGAGGCGTTTGAAAGCGTTTATTTGATTTTCTCGGCAAATAAATCTGGTGAATATTTTGGATACGCGCGCATGGCTGGTGCTATTGTTCCTGGTGAACAGCCCAAGGTATCGATAGAGCCTACGGCTGAAAATAAAGAGGAAGGGCAAGCAAATTTGTCGTCGCCAACAAACTCTGTGCACACTCCTGGTGCTATGCCACCTGGATCGACAGTGTCTACATCTTCAATAATGTATGCCCAGGAGTTACCAAAGACTACATTTACACCTGCTACACTGACAGCTCCTGCTGGTCGGATAATTGATGACTTTTTACGAGGGACTATTTTCTGGGAAGTAACTAGTGAACCGCAGGCAACAACACCTGGAGGATCTTCATCTACGACTACAGCAACCGGCGAATTAACACCAGACGCTGTCGAGTCACCTGCCGCCGATTCAGATCAAGCTGGTACAGTTAAGAGCTGGGGTACACCGTTTAAAGTTGAGTGGATATGTACAGATAGATTACCCTTTTTTAAGACCAAAGGGCTGAGAAACCCTTGGAATGCAAATCGTGATGTACGTATTGCAAGGGATGGTACAGAACTCGAGACAGCAGTGGGAAGAAGGTTACTAGCATTATTTCATGGAGCGATACCGGCGGGTCCAACGACTGCACCACCACCAGTCCACAGTTTAGTTTTACCCCGGATTCCTACTCCGTTTGGTCAAACTGAAGAGAACCAACAAAATACGGACCAAGCAGATGACGCCGAACAATCACCCGACACTGTGGTAACCGATCCTGTTGTAATTGAAAGCAATGTTGTAGATTAATACCCTTTGTTTTTTTTTTTTTTTTTGCATCGTGTATGTGCTTGGGAAATACTTTTTTTGTATGTATTTTGCGATTATGGTTTGTTTTATGGATTAAGTTGCATTTGCATTTTCTTTTTTGATTACCTGCAGCGCTAGAAGATTATGTGTTTTATTCTTTGTTTTGTTATATAGTTTTAGTTGTTGCTGGATATAATTTGATATTATCATTGTGATATTTGTTCATATCCATGGCTTTACATCCGAGCCGAAATATTCAGAATTAACAATTTAAACAAAGTAGTTTAGCTCGCAATGACAAAATCAATTGGTAATACGACGAAGCCGACTATACTAGTTTTGGAAATCGTAGGAGTAGCTTAGTTATATCGTTTACCGGGCAAAAACAGAGAATTAATTCTACTTTCAGGGGGGGGGAGAAGATTTCGTTCCGAACGTACGGAGGATTTTTTGACGCAATTAAGTTTTCTTTTTCTTTTTTTTCTTCACCGGTTTAATTTTGGGTTGTGGCTTTAGGTTGGATTGGTTAACCAATAATTGTCGGTCACGTTCAAGTTTAGTAGTTTACTTCGGGTCATATTCCCGGTTAGGTGGGTTGGGGGGGAAATTATTCTCGCTAATAGGATCCCCCCAAAGCCGAGAGATGATCCAGGAACAACCACAAGCCAAGCTTATACCGAAAGTGATATTATCTTGTATAAAAATTCAAATTTTTATTTTCCAATTTCATAATAACTGTTGGAAAGTTCTACTAATCGGCTACTGAACCTTGCCCCCTCTCCAATTCGGACCCAGGAGGTGCTTGCAGCTTTGTTGGTGCGGCAAAACCTAAGATGAGAAAAAAAAAAAAAAAAGGACAAAAATTTATCAGATCTTTTTGCCCGATGTGGTTAATCGCTTCACAGAGGAATCCAAAACGATGTTTAAGACTCGGGAGCACCGACAAAGGAGATATAGTTTCTAGATTTAGTTATTTAAGAACATTTTAAATTTTTTGATCAGTTAAGTACTTTACCAGACCTGTAGTATCGTTAAATTCTTTTTTTTTTGTTTCTTTTTGTTTTAACAGTGAACATGACCGAGACCATTTGTCTCGCAAATTTCCGACTCCCATCAACCCACTGACTTTCAAAGAAAAGTAAAGTCAAGCTTAAACGCATGTAAGGACTTAATAAATCAAATGTGGTTCCATCATGCAACTGATGACCGCCGCTCAGAACGCGCCGTGTCAAGGGGTTCACATCATTTACAACTGCTAAATTTGAAAGATTTTTTTTTATCGTATTTACATGTAATTAGTCATAGCAGTCTAAATGATAGCCACCATAAGTCCTCCCAATTATAATTAGCCAAAAGAGTACAAAATAATAATCATACATTCACGGTAATACAAAACGCGACAAGCAGTTGATTCAATATCTATACACAAGTTGCAAACAGAAAACAAAAGGAAAACAGCCAAAAAAAAGAAAAAAAGCCAATATTAAATTAATAATTACATATCAGTCATCTCAAGCTTGATTTGCTTCAAATGAATTAAATGCTTCTCTAGCACTTCAAGAAGATTTTCCTTGGTAAATGGCTTTGCCAATACGTCGTTCATACCATGTGAGTAGTATGTGATCACATCGTTCCCAGATACGTTTCCAGTCATGGCAATTATAGGTGTGAGTGGATCAAACTGTCGAATAAGTGATGCAGCAGATACACCGTCAAGGTTTGGCATGATGATGTCCATCAACACAATATCGTATTTTGTCATGTTCATTTTATTCACCGCCTGTAAACCATCAACCGCAATATCGGCATCGCAACCAGAGATTTGAAGAAACTTGTTAGATACTCTTCGTGATGTGGCATCATCTTCGACCAACAACACTTTTGGTGGTACTGCCCAGTTATGTTCAGCAAACCGTGATGACGGCGACTTTGTAGACGATCGCGGAATTTGGGTATCCTCAACGTCCATCATCTGGTCATCATCTGCAAACTCAGTTGGTGCAGCACTGCTGTCGCCATGATCAGACTGGTTGGCCGATTGTTGCATTTGATCCATAATCTTCTTTGATTGGCCCTCTTTAACAAAGTCCTGTTGTTGCATATATAGCTGTGATGAAGTCGACGAGCTCACGACTTGTACTCGCTTAGCCAATTCGTTCAAGTAATCTAATCCTTGCTGTTGTTGTTGATGTTGCTGCTGAGGAGTTATGTTGTGGAAATCTTCCGGCCGGCCACTCATTATCGGTCCTGGCTGTCCAAACTCCATCGCTTGGGGAGTACCGGCAACCGCAGCGGCAGCAACCGCAGCAGCAGTGGCCGAAGCAGCAGCAGTAGTAGACTCGGCTGAGTTTTGTAAATGAGCAACCATGCTTCGCATAAGCTCGTCGCGGGCCTCGTTGGACCGTTGCATTGTAATCATTGAGTTCAATGTATTCTCGTAATGCGACGTCAAAATTTCCAGGTGCTTTGTTAATAGTGCCTGGGTTGACTTCAGATACTCAATCTCACTTTCGAGTCGGCCAACCTGTTCCGAGTTTGCAGTGTCTTCGACCGGTTGAGTTGGTCGCCGTGGAGCCGGTGCTTTGCGCTTGATGTTATCTAGTTGTGTTTTATTGTGTAATTGGAAATCTGGGTGTTTGAATTCCCATGCCTATTGTTAGTCCAAACGGCTCATAGTTTCAATTTGATGTTGTCTGCCACAACTTACCGATTCGCCATATGGGCACACGCCAGCTTCATCTGTAGTCCGGACCTTGTGGAAATCATATTTGTTCAACTGGCGCACAAACGAGGCAAAGTTGGAATGCTTGAAATGACGAGGTAAGATTGACTTTGTGAATTCGTTTGTATCCACAACCACAAATGAATCGCCAGCTTCTGACCACCGAACTACATCCCGGTACGAGTGATCCTCGAGCATCCTAAATAAGGGGGTTAGCCTACGATCCACTAAGTTGCAAAGCTTCATACTTGAATAACTTCTTGACCTAAATTTGAAGTTAGCGACCATATCCGACAATCGGTTTTAACAACATACAAAGTCACTCGACGACCCAGAGCTTCCACTCGTGCTCGCCTGGGACGAGCCATGCACGTAGGACATTGGCAGCCCAGAAGTGGAAAAAGAATGGGGAAAAAAAGAACAAAAAGTGGTAATTGAAGCTATAATGATTGTTTAGAGCTCTGACAAGTCAAGTCTGAATCTGAGAGTCGGACGAGAACAACGGACGAAAAAAAAGTATTTAGACACAAGACAACGGTGGTTGGATTGCACGAAAATAACACACAGTCCAGGAGATGGTCATGGGCCGTAAGTATATTAGAAACAGAATATTTGTATAATACAGCAAACAGCTGAGAGTGCGAAGGTTTGCCAGGAGTAATGGAACCAGCAGTCAATGCAAACGAAATCCAGTCTCTGTTCCTCCCCGCTATAAACCGGGCCAGCACGCAGCTAAGGAGAACCCACTAAATTGCCGTCCAAGCTCCCGCAGGTTTTTTTGTTGGCCTCGTCTTCCACTCAATCCAACTATATGTATGTAATGTATTTTGTCTGGTGCTTCCAAGGCCCAATGGTGCGTAACCAACTCCTGTCAAAGCTCGGTCGGTGGTGAGAGAACTCACTCGACTGTGGTCGGATCGAACCCGGGTCAGTCGACGACAACCCGCCACGAGCCTGGCCCCAGAGTTTAGCCAAAAAAAACTCAAAATTAAAGCCTGTTTGTTAACAACAAAAGCGAGCACCGACCTGGGGGGAAATATGGTGTATGGCTTGCAATTGACGCACAACCAAGGTCGCTGTTTATCGGTCCCACGGCGGCTGTCTCCAGTCAATGGCGGGTCCCCCGTCAGCTAGCACTTCAGCAAGTGCCTGGCTCTGTTTTCTTTCCAGACGAGCTACTGATTGCAGCC
Source organism: Myxozyma lipomycoides (assembly GCA_030564125.1). Classification (NCBI taxonomy): domain Eukaryota; kingdom Fungi; phylum Ascomycota; class Lipomycetes; order Lipomycetales; family Lipomycetaceae; genus Myxozyma; species Myxozyma lipomycoides. The sequence continues at coordinate 9,660 of JAJLTW010000050.1, forward strand.
CAAAAACAGCGCCAGGTCGAGAGACACATGTCGGCCTTTGTGGACGCGCTGCTTTCTTCATCATCATCGAACCGGCGGGCGCCTCGCACCAAACCCGGACCCGGAACGCGGGCAGATTATCGCCCATCTGATAAAATTTTTTCCCGGCCAGGCCCGAACGCGCAAACTCGTGGCCACCGGTGATGAGCTCACCAGGCCCAGTCTAGACCCACCATTACCGGTGGGTGTGGGGCCAACGGTCGGAGCGAATTAACCGTACATAACATAGATACACCTTTCATCTCTACTTATGTACGCAGTATGTATGTATGTGTCATATAGGTCTGTGCGAGGAAGACTAGAAAAGCATTGTTTATTGCTGGTGTTCTGTTGTTGCTGCAGGATTTGATTGGGCGTGTTAAAACTCTGCTGCGCTTATTATGTACATATATACATACATGGTGCATCCTCGCTTTTTTGGTAGTGCGGAAAATAAACAGCTTCGTGCTCGATCCGGGTGTATTTTATGAAAGAAAGCAATCTACAATTCACTGCAATAATTGTATTATGCTAGAGTCTGTTGCTACCACACACTTCGAAACATGCCATCGCGTAGACTCTTAAGAGCCGATGAGCCCTTCCCCCTCTTAAGTCTGCTGCAGATGTATCGACGATCTGTCATATATTCTATGGACTGCGCCAACAATAAAATCTTCACTTATATCTATGTGTTGTATTGATTTTGGCTATACAAGTTTTTACTTTGAATAAAGAAGGAATTATGTATTTTACGTCTCGTCAAGTTGTCTGCCTTTGTTGACATCCCCAGGCCGGTCGGTTTTAATCAAGCCAGGTGGACCTTGTATAACTTCATCTCCCGTCACGATATCGAATAACATCCCATACCTTTATCTGACACATATCTTACGCCATGTCTGGCTCGCAACAAGGAAATTCTCAATCCGCGCCGATCGGTATATACCCCAACGTCCCACAATTCTCCGACGAAGATTACGAGTTAATGACCACCAAACCCGATCGAGTTCAGGCATTTTTACCGCTCAATCCTGTTGTTGATCACAGCCTGACACCATTTGCTACCGGAACGTTCATTTGCGAGATTGCCAGGCGCAACTTCACCCGGTCGTTTGTGACGTCTGCCAATGATCTTTATCCGGTCCGACAATTCAAAGGACATGGTGCCGACGGAATTCACTCCGCTCGAGACCAGCGCACCGCTCGTGCTCTTAATGCTCTAAACGATCTTATGCACAGTTCTCTTGACTTGTCGTTTGCTCGAATGCTGGACCAATGGACCTGGCTTGATACTCGACGACGATACTTTGGCCTGATCCAATTCGAGGAGACACCAATCACAATCTCGCATCTTAGTATTGATCAACAACAAATCATGTTACTGGCTATGAATCATGTGATTGACGTATTTAAGCCCCCTCGTCGGAAACTATTGTCGCTCACTCTTAACGCGGTCTCCAACAATATTCCAATATTCGATCTCCCCTATGGAGTACTTGTTCAACCACAGGGCATCATCCTACCAAATCACACAGCTAAAGATACCATGCAAGCAGTATGCCTTGCGGCACGACATTTAAGCCACAAACTCAAAGGTAACCGAACTCATCCTCCCGAGATATCACACGCCACTATGCCACCAGCAATCGCTGCAGGACTTGTACCAAAACGCAACTATATCCTACAGCTAAGATATCCACCCGAATTGTCCTTGATTGAATCTCTTTACGCTTCCCCACTCTATAGCTACTTCAATCCAGATAAAATATCCGGGCTGATTAGTATCACCCGTCCGTTATCGGACTGGCAACCACCTACCGACATCAACAATCCAATCCATGGGTTCAATATTCCAACCATACTCAACGGTCACAGCACCCCACCGTTCTTGATCCGTCACGCATTCAGGATCTTGGCAAGTTTATTTCGTACTAAACAGCTACAATATCAACAAACACGGATCTGGGAAGCCATTACTTGGTATTTTATTAACACCCCTATTTTAATGCCTGATGGCCGTATCTTTACAAAGTCAAGTGGAGTTCCATACGGAAGTTGGTTCACACAAATTATTCAAGTTATTGTCGAATTTACACTGTCTGTATACATGACCCAATGTGATCAACGCATGAGTGCAACCGACAAATGTGACAATATGCGGCAGATGCCAGAGTTTTAAAAGACACATTCGCAGTAAAATAGATACAAATACAAAAATATCTTTTATAAAAAAATATATATATATACAATAGTTCCCTAAATTAAAAAAAAAAAAGGAAAAAAAACCTTTTGATGACCCCATTAAAAATATATATACAAAATGCCCGACACAAAAACCAAAATCGATTAAACGCAACACACAACACACAACTGCACGAGATACACAAGCTAATATACAACTGCTCAACGCAAACAAACGCATGACAGTGTAAACAGTTGTGTGTCTTAAAGTATGTTGGTTTTACGAATCTTGGTTGTAATCAAAAATTATTAAACTTAATCGATCAATGGACAACAAAACAATCAACATCGTATAAACGTTAACAAATCAAATAAAATCCTACTTTTGGTTTTCCGTGCTCTGATAGAAACAAATCTCATGCAAAAAAAAGTAATAAACAAATCTCAAGACGTCTATAGTTTATCTTGTATTATCTGGTGGCTTCACATGTCGGTGCCCATGACAAGCGCAAGTAAAGCCATTCGAACGTAAAGACCATACTTCATCTAAACAACATTAGTAAAACGGTTATTTCAAGCTGTCAACCCAGATATAAACTAACCTGTCTAAAGTATGCAGCGCGCTGGTCGAAATCAATTTCTTCATTGATCTCGTTGTTACGAGGCAATGGGTGCATCACACACATGTGCTTCTTGGCATGTTGTAACGAGCTGTTGTCGACAATGTAAGTATCTTTGAGTCTTTCAAACTCACCAAGATCGGTGAATCTCTCCTTCTGAACTCGGGTGCAGTAAAGTACGTCTGTAGCAGCAACAATCTCAGGCGTAAACTCCTCAGAGTCAAGAATGAGCATACCCGCCTTCTCCAATTCGGTCCGGTATTCCTCAGGCAAAGACAACTGCTTAGGAGCAACCAACTGAATGCGAACCTGGTAGTGCTGCAATAAAGTGCACAAAGAGTGCACAGTGCGTCCGTACTTAAGATCACCCATGAACGTAACTGTGATACCATTGACAGTACCAAGTTCCTCACGAATAGTGAACAAGTCAAGAAGGGCTTGAGTAGGATGCTCCAATGAACCATTACCTATTCTGTTAGCCAACAATCATTGCAAATCATTAATTTTAATTATACATACCAGCATTGATGATAGGAATTGGTGAAAACTTAGCAGCAATCGTAGCAGACTCCTCAGATGGATGACGGATAGCAATAGCATCACCATAAGACGCGAGGGTTCGGATAGTATCCTCGAGTGTTTCACCCTTGAGAACCGAAGACGATGACACAGGAACAGCAACAACACGACCACCAAGACGTTGCATAGCAGCATCAAAAGACGAGGCAGTACGAGTCGAAGGTTCGTAAAAAAGAGTACACAACAGCCTGTGCTTCAGCAAGTCCAATACTCCCTGTCGCTCAACTGCAAGTCTCATCTCCTGGGCAATGGCAAACAATATGTGCAAGTCACTGCGCTCAAACTGACGAACAGAAAGAATATGCTGGCGCAAGAAAGGATTGTTGAGACGCAGAGCCGCGGAAAGTGCCGAAGGAGGTGTAGGCTCACGAGGAATAAAAGTCGCGGCGGGTTTAATAGGAGTAGGCGAAACGATAGCCCTCTCATCAACCTCGAATGCAGCCTTTGATTGTCTAGGAGACTTAGCGATGGCAGCAGTCGGTGCAAGACCGGCTATGGCAGTGTGAGAGTGTCTTTCAAGCTTGAAAGCGCCAGAAGCAGACATATCGTTACCAATGGTATCAGCAGCCAAAACATGGCCATCCAAACAAGCAGTCTGGCCATTAAGAGTAACACGCTGAACACGACCATAAAGCTTCTTACCAACAAATGGCGACCACAGCGCAGTTTCTGTCTTAACAAACTTGCGATCAAGTTCAACTTCAACTGTCGTCTCAGTCTGGTCGTGCAATTCAAAGATAGCTCGAGGGTTGGTATGGAAACGAGTAATAATGTCGTCAAGTGTCAAGCGGCCCTCAACCATTGCCGTAAGCAACAATGGCAAAGCATCCTCAATACCGATACCAGGAACAACTTCGTGGCCGTAGTCCTGCGCAACCTGCGATGGCAAAGTTCCAATAGAGAAACAATCAATGACCGATAGATGCTCCCACAAAGCATCCTGATCCTCCTTCGTAGGTAAACTAGTCGACTCGGCCAAATCAGACTGCGACAAGAACAGACTGAAAACACAAACATCGCAAGTAACCGCCAATCCCTTTTCTTTGCCAAGAGCAATTAAACTGATGTCATCCTTTGTGGTAACATTGGTGATGTGAATAGGTCGACTGTGCAATGAGGCCAACAGTAAGATTGAAGCAAGGTCAGTAGTGCGAGCATCAGTCATAATTGGCTTTTGAGTAGGCCACACCTTAAAATGTTCACTGACTGCAGCAACTTTGTTGATGTTACCCGAAAAGTTGTTGAACGGAATAAACAGAGAGCCAACCTTTGACGTAATCTGAGACAACTGCTGCGAGTTTGCGGCGGTGGCAGCAACTGAAAAGTTGAAATCCGTGTAAGAACTGTGCTTAGTGTTGGACTGCGCAATCGTCAATGCACGCGCATCGGTTAGTGAAGACTCAAAGCCCAATGGCATGATACGCAACATAGTAAAGCCAGCTGCCAATGATGCCTTGGTGATAACCGCAAAATCTGTAGAGCCCTCCGAAACAAGACCAGGAACAAACATGGCAACGTTGATTAAGCCTGGCAAATAAACAGTGCTGTGCGTCGTGATCAAGTCAATATTGCTTACACCCAGCTGGAAGTTTCTAGCCAAAGCCTCAACTAAGAGCTTGGCGTTCTTCACATTGGTCACCAACGGAACTGAGTAGTCGACAGCCATACGACGCGATTGGTAGCCCTTACTCATGTATGATGCAGGACGACGGAAGCGATTTGCGGATGGTAAATTGATGTACAAATCAATCAAGTTGTTAGCCAAATGCTGAGTCAAAGAGTACTCAGATTTCTGGTTAGACTCTTCACTAAGCACCTCAAGATACTTCACAGGAACGCCATGCTCCTGAATGAAGTCAGCAGTACCTGCCGTAGCAAACAGATTATAACCAAGCTCGTAAAGTTTCTTAACAGAAGGCAGAATCTCAGTCTTCTCCTTGTAGGAACCTATCGACAAAAGAATGTTCTTATTAGGAAGTCTGAAACCAGTTGCCATAAGTGCCTTAAGGTAAGCTTCGAACTTGTTTGTTCCAAAAGCAGCAACTTCACCAGTAGAAGCCATTTCGACACCCAAGACAGGATCGGCACCAGAAAGACGAGAGAACGAAAACTGAGGCACCTTGACTGCAACACGGTTATCTGGGACGGGATCAACTGGTGCAGGATATGCATTAACCGGTAAACCAGCAATCGCTTTGGTAGCCAGTTCAATCAAATCAATACCAAGCGCCTTGGAGACAAAGGGGAACGAACGAGAAGCACGAACATTACATTCAATAACCTTGATTTCGTTGTCCTTAGCAATAAATTGAATGTTAAAAGGACCAGTAACATTCAAAGCGTTACCAATTTTCTGGGTGGCTATCTCAATCCTTCTGACGGTTTCTGGGTCCAAGTCTTGAGGAGGAACAATTAAAGTAGCATCACCGGAGTGAACACCAGCATTCTCAACGTGCTCAGAAATAACGTGCATAAGCATCTTTCCGTCCTTAGCAACTGCATCCATTTCAATCTCCTTAGCGTTCTCAATGTACTTAGAAATAACGACAGGGAAGTCTCTCGAAACCTCCACTGCTTGCTGCAGATAGTTGGCCAAATCATCCTTGGAGTAAACAGTGTTCATTGCCGCACCAGACAAAACGTAAGATGGTCGAACAAGCACTGGGTAAGAAACTTTTTCACAAAATGCAGCAGCTTCGTCAATCGAAGTAAGCTCTTTCCAGGCCGGTTGATCAACGCCAATCTTGTCAAGCATACGAGAAAACTTGTATCTGTTCTCAGCAGTATCAATCATTTCAGGCGAGGTACCAAGAATCTTAACATTCTGGCGGTAAAGGGGAAGAGAGATGTTGTTCGAAGTCTGACCACCCATCGAAACAATAACACCATTCGAACGTTCAAGCTGATAAATATCAAGTACACGTTCCAAGTTAATGCTCTCAAAGTACAGTCTATCCGCCTCATCGTAATCGGTAGAGACAGTCTCAGGATTGTAGTTAAGCATGATAGTTTTAATCTTACGCTCACGTAAAGTTCGTACAGCTCTAACAGCACACCAGTCGAACTCGACAGAAGAACCGATACGGTAAACACCCGAACCAAGAACCAAAACACCGTGATCGTCAAATTTGATATCGTGCTTCGAGGCGTTGTAAGTCATGTACAAATAGTTCGTGAAGCATGGAAATTCCGCAGCCACTAAACTGTTAGTACAAAGTGAGGACAATAACTGCAAATAACATACCTGTATCAATCTGCTTGACAAATGGAGTAATTCCACATTCTAATCTACGCTGGCGAACAGCGAGCTCATTAGAATTCATAAATTTGGCCAATTGACGGTCTTCAAAGCCAAGCTGCTTAGCCTCTCTAAGCACTGAAGGGGGAATGCTATTGAGATTGTACTTCTCAATAGAAAGACCGAAGTTGATTAGTCGAGAGAGTTTGTTCAAAAACCACTTGTCAATCTTTGTCAACTCCCAGATCTTGTCAACTGAGTAACCAGAGTGCATAGCGTTGGCAATAGCAAAAAGACGCTGGTCCGACGGAGTCTGTAACTCAGTGTCAATGTCAATGGACATCAAAGCATCAGTAGCATTGAATCCCAAATTGTGGTAGTCAATCGAACGAATACCCTTCTGAATAGCCTCTTCAAATGTACGACCAATAGCCATAACTTCACCAACCGACTTCATCGACGACGAAAGCGCAGTACTCACGCGAGTAAACTTCTTAAGATCCCATCTAGGGATCTTGACAACGACATAATCAAGAGAAGGCTCAAAGCACGCACAGGTTAGCTTAGTGACCGAGTTTTTCACTTCGTTCAGGGGAATGTTGAGACCAAGCTTAGCTGCGACAAAAGCCAACGGATAACCAGTAGCCTTAGAGGCCAAAGCAGAGGAACGAGAAAGACGAGCGTTCACTTCAATAATGCAATATTCCTTAGAGAAAGGATTGAGAGCATACTGAATGTTACATTCACCAACAACGCCAAGATGTCTAATAACATTAACAGCGGTTGTACGCAACATATTATAATCCTCGTCTGACAGAGTCTGCGAAGGGGCAATAACGATGGAATCACCAGTGTGAATACCAAGAGGGTCGAAATTCTCCATATTACAGACTGTGATACAGTTGTCTCTTGAATCACGAACAACTTCATATTCAATTTCCTTCCAGCCCTTCATACTTCTTTCGATCAAGACCTGAGGAGACGCAGCAAATGCTTTGTTGCAAAGCTCGATTAATTCTTGCTTATTATCAGCAAAACCAGATCCGAGACCACCAAGAGCATAAGCAGCTCGAACAATAACTGGGAAACCGATATCTTCGACAGCAGTAAGCGCTTCAGTCATGTTCGAAGCAGACGCTGACTTTGCACAACTCTCGCCAATTTCTTCCATACTGCGAGCAAAAAGTTCGCGATCTTCTGTTGTAATGATAGTTTCAATAGGAGTTCCAAGTACCTTTACACCTAGACCTTCAAATTCATCCTTGAGCTGAATACCAACGTTAAGAGCAGTCTGACCACCAAAAGTGACATAAATGGCATCCGGTTGTTCGTGCTTAATCACCTTGCGAACAAAATCAGCCGTAACTGGAAGAAAGTAAACTTTATCTGCCAAGCCCTTAGATGTCTGAATTGTAGCGATGTTCGGATTAATCAAGACAGTGTAAATGCCTTCTTGCTTTAAAGCCTTGATAGCTTGCGAGCCTGAATAGTCAAATTCGCCAGCCTGGCCAATCGAAAGACCACCTGAACCAAGTACCAAAACCTTCTTGACATCAACACGAGGTATTCTCTTATCAACAACTTCCTTCAGTTCACCAGGCATCACTGGCTGCACCAGCTGCCCAAGGTCACTGGACTTCTTGCATGATTCAATGAAAGCATCGAACAACCATTCAGTATCCCGGGGACCAGGAGTAGATTCAGGGTGAAACTGGACTGAGAAAAATGGAAGCTTGGTGTTGTAAATACCTTCATTTGTGCCGTCATTAGCGTTCACAAACAACTCCTTCCAGTCTTGTTGAAGGGACGCAACATCAACAGCATATCCGTGATTCTGGGATGTAATGTAACAACGACCGTTGATCAAATTGGTGCAAGGAATATTGTGACCGCGATTACCAAATTTAAGCTTCATCGTAGATGCACCCGATGCACGTGCCAAAAGTTGATGACCCAAGCAAATACCGAAGATTGGCGTCTTGGCAGCGTTCAAGGCCTTTCTGACGTTATCAACAGTGATAGACATCTGAGCTGGGTCACCAGGACCATTACTGATGAAAAGACCATCATATTCGCCTTCAGCAGTAAAATCATAATCCCAGGGCACGACTGTGAGTTCGACACCGCGATTAACAAAGCAGCGGATCTGATTATATTTCATACCGACATCAATTGCTAAAATTCTTAAAGTAGAACCGTCTTCCTTTTTGATAGCTTTGGCAAAATCTGGGCGGTATGTAATAGGCTCCTTGATAGAAACCTCAGCGACAAGGTTGAACTGATTAGGATCGTGCCATTCAACAGATTCGTAATTTGAGCTCCACTCAGCAGATAGTTCCGCAGATTGCTTAGACTTGGGAAACAAAATCTTGCCAAGCATACTACCTTTCTCACGAATGACCTTGGTAAGTTCACGCGAATCGACACCGTAAACAGCAGGTATGCCTTCCTCCTTCAACCACTGTCCGAGAGACGAAGCTGCAAGAAAGTGAGAGAAATCCTCAGTATAGTCATTCACAATAAGACCAGCAACATGAATACGCTTTGACTCGAAGTGTGTGGGCAAGTTTGTCAAAGCATCACGAGTCTCCCTGGAAGGAACACCGTAGTTACCAATCAAAGGAAAAGTGCAGATCAAAATTTGTCCCTCATAAGATGGATCAGTAATAGATTCGGGATAACCCACCATACCTATTAAACCCATTAGCATTCAGATCAATTGTTTGGTTTGGAGCTGCCTGGAAAACTTGCAGAACCATTCTTAGAAATTTATTGTCACGTACCAGTAGAAAAGACAAATTCACCAGAAACGGATTTCTCGGCACCAAAAGAGTATCCTTGCACTCGAGTACCATCTTTCAATTCAATAGCGACCAACTTTGCGTCTTTTCCATTGTTGATGGCGCTCGTGACAGGAGGAGTGATGTAGGAAATTTGCGATTCAATCGACTCCATGATCGGTCCGTCTTGTAAGAAATTCTGACCAGCAGTTGGAGAGGCCGACAGAGGCGGAAACTGGGTACTAGAGTATCTGCGACCTGGAGATCCAATTGGAATAGCAGACATGCTACTGCCAAGTACAGGTGACGACGGTGGGAACGAGGGCATCGTGATGGTGAATAGCAAACAAAAACGAGTGAAACCCTGTACGTTAACCACCTCTCCTCTCCTAATGACTCTCTCTTCTCAATAACAGTCGTCAAAGTGCTTTACTTACTTCTTTTCTGCTCTTCCCTTGCACCTTTGCGGGTTGAGAGAGAGAGAGAGAAAGAAGAGAAGAAAGTCAAGAAAGTGAGAGATCGAGCACTACAGAGTAAATCCCCGGGCTCGCACCAAAAATTTTTCGCGGTGGGAGGAATCGCGAGCCGGGTTACGAATTTCATGGCTGGCTGGTGGGCAAGTAGCACGACACTGGAACTATGGACCACAGACAAACCACATGAATTACACAATTGACCACGTCTGCTAAACTAAATATTTGAAGACATGATTGATAGAGATTCCTTTGGCCATGACATATTGCAGTGTGGACGAGGAATAGGCCGGTTTTGCGACGTTTGGTCCCAATGGGAGAAAAGTTTTTGAACTCCCAACGAGCATCGACAAAACGGACACAGCATAAGTCAGCTTCACAAGCTTTTATGTAATTAGCATCGGCCATCTGATTTATTATTGCTTATGTAGACATGCAGATGGGTTATTGTCGTTTTCTGTCGTTATCAATTAAGCCTTTATAAGTAATGGAGCCGAAGTCTTTCTAACCATTTGTGCCGTCTAAGTTTACATTTCGGTCGTTGACATCATTGGCATTTCCATCGGAAACTCAAGGTGGGCAACCAATTGAACTAACTTTAGTTATGGTGCATATACGCCTTAGTTGCCTATATTTACACAACTTTTATAAATCTCTATCTCACAGTATTTTTTAAGCGGTACAATGATATAATCATAACTCGAATGCAGTAAGATTCATTTAACATTCTTGCTAGGCTTCTGTCCATGATATAAGGAACATCATGCCAGCGCCTAGAAGCATGGCAAATGCCTGCCAGAGACCTTTTTTAAGCTCACCAAAAACCGACAACCGAGAATCAGTCTCAAGGATTTCTGGAATGACTCCGACTGTAGCGATGTAAAGGAAGCCACCGGCCGTAAATGGAAGAACTAAATCACCGGCAGTGCAAGTAGTGCCGAACAAACCAGCTGATCCATGCTCAGTCGAAGCCAGTTCCGATTCCGATGCTGTAGACAAATACTGGATGCCGATACCAATAAATGTCCCAAGAAAAGCGCCAATGGCAGTGACAAATTGCGCACCCATTGCTTTGGACTTTGAAAATCCACCCTGAATCAACAGAGCAAAATCACCGACTTCATGAGGGATTTCTGTAGCTAGTTAGCCCCGATTGTTAATTATCGGCTTCCATACTCACCGTGAAAGAATACTGCAAGAGTTGTCGTAGCTCCAACGCTCTGGCTGATATAAAAGGACGCGGCAATAGCCAAACCATCAGTGATGTTATGCGAAAAATCTGCAATTAAATTCAAGTAGGCAGACAACTTGACCGAAGCACCAGGCTCTTCTTTGACATTTTTTTTAACTTCTTCCTTGGATTCTGGATTTGTGGTTTTCCGGTTTCTTAATCCCTCCGATGCTGGTGTAGTGACAGCGGTAGTGGTTGCGTTCGTTTCCACTGTCTCATGGGAATGTGAATGACTATGATCGTGGCTACCTTCACCACCAAAAATACGCATAGACTTGTCAAGAACAATAAATGTCTAGAGTTTAGAAAGATCAACCAAATTGAACCGAGGATACATACAGCAAAACCAAAAAAGATAGCTAGTCCGAGTAATGAGCTACGGTGCTCTTCGACCAAAACTAGTGCCACATGGTCAGAATCATGGCTCTCACCAAGAAATGTCTGAGGGAGGAGATGGAAAAAGACGTCTCCCAAAAGACCACCGACCGCGAATGAAACGAGAATAGATAATGACGATGGATCAATGTTTGGAGGGATCTACCTCTTAGCAATTCACATTTACACAGAAATTATACAAAACTCCTTACAAGTGCCAAAAATAAATTTGGTGGCCCAGAAATGTAAGCCGTAGCTAGAATAGCGTTCAAACCGGGTCCTATTTCTGTTAGCCTATTAATGCCTTTATGCACAGTCGTCGACTTCAACCAACCGAAAGGAAATAAAATTCCAAATGCCTGCTCTACAAAACTAGATCCTTCTTTTTTTTTCGAGGCTTTGAGATTGTCAAGTGCCTTTACAACTCCACAGTCCTATTCGATTAGCAAACAAGATTTCAAGTTATTTTTTTCCGTCTGGCCTACTCTCAATGCATGCTCAATGTATTCAAGGTCAAATACACCCGACTCCTTCAGGATCTCGGCTGAAGCCATTGCAAACAATCCAAAAAGTGTTACAACAGTCAGCAAAGTCCGTCTGGATAATGCTGCCATTGCGATGATGTGATACTGATACGTAAGCCCGATCTTTATTCTGCTCAGACTTGCGCTACCAAGCTAAATACTGTTTTTCAGTATCCACAGATAATACACCCAGCAGCTCACACTTCAGTTCGAACCAATTGGCTCTCTTTGATCTCACCAATTGATCCGGCAACAGGTTCGATAACTCCCTTGATTCGCATAGACGGACGATCCAAATGCTCAGAAAGCCAGTCGAGGCCCGAAATAAGGGGGTCTGACGCTATCCCTAAAGAAGGAACTTTTTGAACTCTATTCCTCTCCTGCCTGGTCCCAGGTTTTAGGACTTTCTGTAGTATTAACGAGCGCCGCCTCGAGATCACCAACATCAAAATCCGGCGTCCAACGAGCGGCGAGGTGTTCAAAGGCGACACCAACGCGACGGTAGCGGCAGACTCAGCCCAAGGTCTTAATATAAACGATTCTTTGTGGTTATGGTAGCGTCCAGAATTTGAAAAGACATTGCGATTGCGTTTGAAGAGTTTGATTTCGGAGGCAACGACCAGGTTTTTGGCTGCTAACCATCGACCGCTCTCTCACGATGCAAGACCTGCTGTCAGGGATTCTTTCCCAGACACAGCCGAAGCAAAACTCGACTGCGAATGAAACAATCACAAAATTATGCGATCGTCTTCTCAATTCGACACTGTTAGAGGACCGCAGAGCTGCTGTGCTGGGATTAAAAGGCTTTTGTCGTGAATATAGAGAGGCCGTGGTTGCGGGCGGTCTTCGTGGACTGATCACTGAGCTACAACGTGATAAGCTCGATTCAGAAACAGTCAGAGCGACTTTGGAGACAGTTTTACTATTATTTATGCGTGATAAGACTGCTGTATCAAACGAAGTCGACTACATTGCACTATGGCTGGCAGACGAGTTCACTCAGGTGCGATTTTAGCGATGATAGGCGATAAATTACAGTACTGATTCTTTAGCGAGAGGATAATATTTCTTTACTTATTGATTTGCTTGACGATGGCGACTTTTATGTCAGGTTATACTCTTTGCAATTGCTAGGATCAATCTTGGCAAATCGCCCAGAGCGAACAGAACAATGTGTATTCGCGGCACCGCTAGGTATATCACGGCTCGTTGCTACTTTAGATGATCCTAGAGAAGCTATTCAGAACGGTAAGTTGATACTGTTGATTTCGTGCTATGTCAGCCGGGGCTAATTGCTAGAGGCCGTTACGTTAATGGCCAAACTGGTAGATGGTCATCCAGACATCCAGAAGCTGGTTGCATTTGAAAACACATTTGACAAAATTTTTAATATGATTGACCGCGAAGGTGGTGTTGAAGGAGGGCTGATGGTTCGGGATTGTCTGCATTTAATAGCGAATTTACTTCGATTTAATCCTTCTAATCAAAATTTCTTCCGTGAAACGAGTTGCATTCCGCGGCTATCAAGCTTAATAATTGTTGACAAGGAGGCGTCAAACTGGGACGCTCAACGCATCAGAAATATGATTATTGTTTTGGAAATCTGCAGATTGTTTGTGGTAGAAGGAAGTTTAGAGACTCCAGGCAATCAAAATATACTTTTCCAGGCTGGCGTGCTTATGAATGTTTTACGACTAGCATTTGCAGATTCAACGCATATTCAAGTGCGCTCTAGAGCTTTGGTTACTGCTGGCGATCTGATACGAGGGAACGAAGTTATCCAAGAGAAGTTCGCTAACATTGACGTACCATTTATAAGTATTAGTGGACCGAGTGAACCAAATAGCCGGGCTACATCGGAGCCCGAAGCGTTACCCGTTATCCAAGCACTTCTCAACTGGGCACTTGCTAGCTCATCTGTATATACTTTTGATCTTCGTATTGGAGCTATGATGTGCCTTGAAGGTTACCTGTCCAACAATAATGTCTCTCGTGTCGCGTTACTTGAAGACGCTATCGATGCTTATTTTAACGAAGAAAACAGAGATCCACGTGACTCTAAGCTTCTCAGTGGAATATTGGATCATGAAACAGATGTAAGGATAGACCCATATAAGAGTTGGTTTTCCTGCGTCATCATGCTCCATATTTTTGAAGGCGGGAAAGAGTTGAAAAATCTTGCTCGCTCGATTACTATTGGGCTAGAAGAAGAGGGTCAAGAGGTTGTCACGGCTATACAAACTGTTTCTGCGAATTTAGTTGCTGCACTGCAGTTCAATTTGGATGCCAGGATACCAATCGCATATTGCATGTTGCTGACAGTTTGGCTATATGAAGACTATGAAGCCATCGATGATTTTTTGAATGAAGGTTCGAGTGTTCAATCGTTGGTTGCCGACGTCTCTCAATCTTCAAGTAATGACTCTGTCGTTGAAGGAATGTGCACTACATTACTGGCTGTATTATATGGATTCTGTACAACAAATTCTCCTATCACAAGGTAAGTTCTATAAAGCTAGAAGTGTTAAAATTATTGACAGTAAGACCTACTCTTCACCGTTTGCTGGTCAACCGTATTGGCCGAGATTCATTTATGATGAAGTTGCGATTACTTCGTCAAAATGCATTTGTAAGAGATTTTGATCCAGTTAGTATATTATCATCGGAAAAAGACGAGACGGGTTTGCCTAAAGTTTTTTTCAACCGAGTTTTCATCGACTTTTTTAAAGACAACTACAGCAGACTTACAAAAGTACTTGATCGGGATCCTAATAGGGACCCGATTAGTGCAGATGCAGTTGAAGCACAAAACGAGAGCATCATTCAGATGATGGAATCCATGCGCGTCAAGCTTGATGAACTTGAAACAGCACTTGCAAATGCAAAAGAAGAAAAGATTCAAGCTGATGCGACAATCGGTGAACGTGAGTCGACTATTGCATACATGATCAAGGATCGTGAGACGGTTGATTCGAAACTACAAGAGTCTGGTGGAGCCTACAGTGCTTTGCTAGCTCAATTAGATGCGCGCACGAAAGAGCTCGAGCAAGAAAGGGAAAAATATCAGAAGACAGATGATAACTTACGGAAAACTGCTCAGACTTTGGTACAAGAGACGGGAAAAGCTAATTCTCGTATTCGCGAACTTGAAGAATCACTGCGGAAAGCTAATAGTCGATGCGATCAACTTGAAAAAGACTTTGCTAAGAGTAAGGAACGAGCTTTGAATGCTGAACAAGCCACGAGGTCTACGAGGGAGACTTTGAACCAAGAGAAATCAAAGTTGGAAATGAACCTCAAAGAGTCAGAAAGCAAGAAGTTGTATGCGCAGAACAAGTTACAAGAGTTTGAAAAGCAGATGAAACTCTTGCAGTCAACCCTTGATGGTATGCAGAAACAGAAGAATGCTGCTGAGTCTGTTGTCAAAACATTGCAAGCACAGCGTACTGAGTCAGTTGCTGAGTTAAAAAAATGTCAGGCACATATTGCTGAGCTTGAATCTGGTGTTAAAGAAGCAGAATCTTTGAAGGTGGAGCTGGCAAATTGTCAAATCCAAATTGCCGAACTTGAGGCTGGTGCTAAGGAAGCGGAGACTCTGAGGACTGACTTGGCCAAGACAAAGCATATGCTTGGGAAGGCCTTTGATACTATCAAAGAGCTTAAGGATAAAAACATTGCGATTGAAACTGTATCGAACAAAAAGGATATACTTGAAACGAAGGTCTCTGAGCTACAGACACTAAACTCGGAACTTTCTACTAAGGTAGCGGACCTTGAAGCTAAGCTGGCAAGAGCTGAATCGGCTAGAGAACAGCTTCAAAGTAGTGCAGTAAATATTGCAGAATTTGAGAAACAAGCCGAAAAGATAACAGAACTCGAAGGTCAAGCGAGAAAGGTTTTTGAGTTTGAGAAAATGGTAAGCAAGGTCGCCGAACTTGAGAAGACAGCTAGTAAAGTTTTAAAACTTGAAAAGGAAGCTACTAAGGTTGTCGAACTTGAGAAGCAGGCACGCAAGGTTCCAGAGCTTGAAAAGCAGGCAAGCAAAGTTGCTGAACTCCAGAAGAAGGTCTCGACGCTGCCTGAATTGGAGAAGAAGGCGAATAGGCTTGCAGAACTTGAAAAGAAAGCGACAGCTAGTGAAGGCAAAGTAACTGCTGCAGAAAAAAAGATAGCCGAACTTCAAAAACAATTGGAAGCCGCTCAAGATCAAGCAAAGAAAGCCAGCAACGAAGCAGCTGATGCGAATAAGAGAGCCAGTGAAAAGATCACCAATGGTCACAGTGAGGCAGAGGCACCAAGGAAGGAACTCGAAGTTAAGTTGGAGGCCGAAAAGGCAGAGGTAGAACGTCTTAAGGCTGCATTGAAAGACTCGGATGAGAAGATGGAAGACATGCTTCTAGTTTTGTCTGATTTGGAAGAAAAGCTTGAAAGCAGAAAGGCAAATGGTGAAGAGGATGAGGATGACGAGGAGGATGAGGATGATGAGGACGAAGACGAAGACGAGGACGACGAGGAGGTCGACTAAACCCTTTCACACCGTATTATTTTATCCGCCATTAATATTGCATTCTAATGTATCATATTCCACAATGTTCAATAAATTATATATCTACAATTAATGTACAAAACTATTTATTCCCGTTTCCAATTTTTCGCCAATGTCCAATAAGTTTCAACTCGACTCCGTTGAAGTGCTTCTCTTGCTTCAGCTTCGGTCTCAGTAGAACGTGTAAACCATCCTCTAAATGCATGTTGCTTCAGTTCACCTTCCCAGATCAAATCACACCAATTATTGGATAAGTCTTCCGGCTCTCCATTGTCGTGCAGATTATCAGCATCTTCACCGTTGGGTCGGGGCACAACGTTTGTCGTCCATTCAATACGATGAAGCAGCAATTTCTTGAACTTGTTGACAGCCTTAGAACCACCTTCAATTGCAATAAGGTTGAATTTAGGATTGAGAATGGTTACACCTTTAAGGTCCAATTCTCGCGCATTCACATTTATCTTATAGCGATGCTGTGGATTCGCCAGACTCTCAATTCTAAATACCGCCGTGACTATCGCTCTTCCTTCATCATCAGCCGCTTTCTGTGCTAACTTAGCATGTCGTTGTTCAGATGTGAGCTTTCGTTCTTGGTTAGCGAGCTCGTGTTGTCTAGCACGCTCAGCAACCTCTCTGCGAACTCGCTGTTCGACCATTGTAGGATCCTTGATAGCCTCGTTTGTCAGAACACTCATGAGATTGCTAAGTTTAACTTTCGGTGGAGGTGCAGGATCCAGACCCAATCTGACTCGATCTTGTTTGTCTTTATGTATCTCTGCACGCTCAGTTTTGCGAATCCGTTTGATTTCCTTTTTAGTAAGATGTGGAGGTTTAATAACAGGTTGATTTTTAGCCCAAGGAGGCGGGATAGGTACAGGATGCTGAATATAGATTGTAATGACAGAGTCCGGGCGATCAAGTTTCACAAGTTCTTGATTGTCAAGGTCGTCGTAATTTTCATTTGTTAAGAATCCTTGATCCCACCATTCAGCATCTGGAGGCTCCTCCAACTGTAATGCCATATCAGCCACATCAATGTCCTCCTCCAATCCTGCCACTTTACTGGTGGCTTGAATACGCTTTTTGAGTTCTTCAAGCTTTGCCGCTGCTCTCATTGCATTGGCCTGTGCTATGTACTTTCCTTTCTCGTTAAACTCCAACGCACGCCGTGTGCGTTCTCGAGGCTTGACTTCTATGTTAGGATCAATGTAAGGATTCCGCGAAGGGTCAAGCTCCTCCTTTGAAGGTCCCGACAAATCAAGATGTTGTTGCTTTTTCTTTGGCTGTTGCTTTTTGGATTGAAATGACACATCTCCACGAAGTGCCGGATGCAAACTAACATTGAGACCTCCACTCGCTCTGTTAGTCTTTTCACGCGGAGGTGAAACTGATCGCTCAGTCCTTGAAACAGGTACATGTTGAGGAGGAGGAAGAGGAGAGGGCCTCCGCGCGGCAGGTTCTGAAGGTGGCGGCGGAGGAGGAGGTGGTGTAGCAGAAACTCTTGCATTAACTGCAGCAGTGGCTTCGGCAATTTTTCTCTTCCGTTCAGCAATCTGAGCTCTGACTTTCTCGATATCAATACCGCCTTTCTTCTCTGCAGCAGGCGACGGAGATTGTGATAGTACTGGAGGTGTCGATCTCGATGCACCCAAATCTGAACCACGAGCATTTAATATCTTTTGCTCTACCTTTTCAGCGGCTGCTCGAGCTGCATCCAACTTGCGCTGTCGAGCAATCTCTTTGGCTCGAGCAATGGCATCGCTGGCTCGGCCTGATCTGCCATTACCACCCCCAACCGGAGACGGTATAGGCGACCCATCAGGAGCTTTGAACTTTTTCGATAACGGCGAGGCCTCGTCTAAAATACCTCTCTTTCGAGAGTCTGCCATTGTGTGGTGACAGTTATGAGATTCGCTGAAAGGGCTGGTGCAGGCCTACATAGCAAAATCTACTACATCCGTGTTTGGTGCTCATCAACGCGAAAACTGGCACGTGACATTCACGACTCTGGTGTCGTCAGAATCGTCAACATACATGATGATTTATTATACTCTTTGTTACTGTAGCCTACCTGAAACCACTATTACTATCTGGGTACAGGTCACAAAATAAACAAAAGCAACCTCACATCTGCATTTATGCTACAACCGCTTCAATAAACATGGTGAACATCAGGAGGTTACCAATATTCCACACAAGCGACCGTACAAGACTAAACCTGACACTTATTAGTGGCTCAAATTCGTTTCACGCACATCTACATACATTTCAGACAATACAAAGATATATAGTGCGTTATAAATCATCCTGACCAGGACGTAAAGCAGCGCATAAGTATTCTGTTTAGTAAGGCATTGAGCTAATATTCATCGACAGCTGGCAGTTTAGATCAGATCAAAATCCAAAGTACAATCAACACGTACCACAGCTCCAACAAGAAGTGGAAAGTTCTCATGCGAAATGCGGTGCGTGCCCTGACACTTGAGTGCCATTTGAACGACCCAGTTTGGCATCCTCTTACTGTCGATATCTGATGTCAACAGCCCCGTTCTTGGTACTGACTACAATGACACACCTTTAAAATTTCTTCTTGCCACAACATTAGTGAAGTCCGCACAGTATAAACAAATTAAGATTAGCGAGAATGTATGCGGGAGCAAGCTGGCGGCCCACGCGCAAGGCAATATTAATGGCGACATATTGTAGCAAAAGAATGCATGCTCTAATTCGTAAGAGAAACCTTGGAATAGTAGGCATATCATCCCTCAGTTCGTTCTATGATATAAAGATATAAAGGATATATTATTTCGCATCGATCTGTGCAGCGGCCGTAAATCGAATGCAAGGACTGGCACGGATTTCAGCTATTAGGGGTCAAGCACCGATAAGAAGGCATTCGTCGCGCGACGCGCATTTGGTCCCAGTAGCCGTGCTGCGGAACAAATTACTATGTCAACTCGCTGTTCAATATCAACTTGTAGTCGTACCCGCAATAAACGGCTATTAGTTTCAAAACTCTAAACCGAAGGTAAATTGTATCAGATTATTTTACTGATTAGCATACTGTGTTGTGCGGTTTTACGAAGCCCAAGAAGCACCAGGAACTGAAACACTCTGCTTGACCGCCATCTTTGGGCAATCTCAGTCTTCTACTCCAATCCACAACATCAAAACTTTAGAGCTATATCAGACGACCTCACAGATTTTTTGACTGTGTTAGACACAATGGCATTATCTCCGTCGCGCATTTACAATCTCTTGTTTCCTAAGTATCCTGAGCCGCCGACGCCAGAAGTGGCGGCAGCCGCGGGCTCAAATCCAGTGAAGTTTGGGATCCTTAGTGCTGCAAATATTGCTCCGGCTGCAATCGTCAGACCTGCCAAATTGATGCCAGATACCGCTGTTGTAATTGCTATTGCTGCAAGAAATCAGGCAACCGCACAAAAGTTTGCAGACGAACACGGGATCCCAAAAGTTCACGACAGTTATCAAGCACTGTTGGACGATCCTGAGATCGAAGCAGTATATATCCCATTGCCAAATCAATTACACTATGAATGGACCATAAAGGCTGTCGATGCTGGTAAGCCAGTATTGCTGGAGAAGCCGGCTACTGGTAGTGCAGAGTCGACACGTAAATTGCTTAAATATGCAGAAGGAAAGGGAGTTCTTGTGAGTGAGGCGGCACATTGGTGGTATCATCCTGCAGCAAAAGCGGTTAAGAAAATTGTTGCCAATGAAGAGCAGTTTGGCAAGGTTCAAACTGCCGAGGGCTCACTTTGCGTGAATTTTAGAATTCCAAAGGAAGACATTCGATTCAACTTCGATTTAGGTGGTGGAAGTTTTGCAGACATGGGGTTCTATCCTATTTCATGGAGTCGATATTTTTTTGCGGCAAATCCGGTTTCTGCCTCTAATGTTTCATTAATAACAGATCCACGTGATAAGCGTATTGATACCTATGCACGGGTAGACTATGAGTTTGAGGAAGGCAAGAAATCATCTGTATATGCCGGAATGGTCACACCCATCAAACAGCTTTGGAAGCTTGGTATTATTCCAAAGTTCACTATAGCCTCGGAGAAGAAGGATTTAGTATATTCTTTTCCTTTGTTTCCTCATGTATATCACAATGTGTCAGTCAAAGATAAGGCGACTGGAAAGATATCAAACACAAGCTATTATGAGCCTGGTCGCGAAACTTGGAGTACGTATGCCTATCAGCTGGAAGCATTTTGCAAGTTTTTGCGCGGTGAAAAAGTCGAATTATATTCGCATGAAGATACTATTGCTAATGCAGAAGCGATAGATATGGCGTACACAGCGGTAAGTTGTTTTAGATTTTTTTTTTCTTTGAGATTTATTAGCTAACGTTGGTTCTAGCTTGGCCTTCCTTTAAGACCTTGATGAGTTTTTTTTTTTTTGTGATTTACCTTTTCATAAACTGTACTTTTTATTTTGGGAAATGATAGTAATAAAGTTTATTGAAAGAATTCGTAGTTTTATTGTGACCACACAATTAGTTAACGAAAAGTTCCCGAAGGCTTAACGAAATGGGCCTGAGAAATAGCCCTACGAGATTGAGTAGAAGGTAAAGAAAAAATATAGGGCGAAGAAGCTGGCGGAGGCGGAGACATTGGTGCGTGCAAGATACGATCAAGGGTCATCGCCGATAACGACCTATCGATATCGCTCACTCCACTGGAGACTGCTGAAACAACCGACTGAGTCTCTGTGTCGTCTTGGAAGTCTTTTTTAAATTGATCCAAACCTGCGCCATCTGTATCTGCTCGAGAAGCAGAACGAGATGAAAACACTCTACTGAAAGAACGCCATGCTGAACGTACTCGACTTTTCGGACTAGATACTGGTGTCGGCAATCGATGACACTCCAAAAACTGATGTTCACGTTTAAAAGGTGCCGCATCTATTCTTGACTTTTGTTCTCTAGAATCAAGCGTAGAAGGTATCGATGACGATGATCTGCGCTGCCTGTGCCGTGGATTGGGTATTGGATCGCCAAAGGACATTCTGCTGGTCCTTATGCCAAATCTTCCAAATCTAGCAATTTCCTCCAAGTTTATAGATGAAACGTTGTGATGTAGCAACCTGTGCTGATCAAATACTGTACTTCCAGAATCACTAGAGTGGCTGGCTGCTGATGGATTGTCTCGGATATCGTCTGAATTTCCAGGCACACCTTGACCGGCCAGACTGTTGCCGACATACGCATCACGAGTCTTGTCAAGCTGAGCTAAGTGTCGGGTATAATAGAAATAGTTGATATACGATATCGATCCATCAGAGAGATATAGTCCAAGTGGGCCGGCAGGTAGCAGGTCTGGTGGCCTTGTCGAGGCCATGACTGGGTTGACCACCACTGCAGAAGCCTGAGTCGGGAAACGAGTGAGAGACTGATACTCACGGGGGTTGATCGCCAGGCGCGAGCCATGGACGATGGTATTCATTATCACTTTATCAGATCCTGCTGGTATCTTCGGCTAATTTCTCTACCAGAAGCGTGCCAGGGCAGTAATAAAAGCGGCAAAGGTCAAACCGACCGAGTCATTCATTATTGTTGTGATGCGGCGCTGTACTGTTGCCGCCAAAGCGAATATTTCCAGCTCCAGTACATAACTACATAAGAAGCTCATGCGGCATTAAATTAGCCTTATTTAGACACTAAATGCGAGAGCAAGTCATAATTATTACTTTACATATGTCATACAAGAACATCCTAAATCTCCTAGGATACACTGCAGCATACAATCTCCCTCTGTTATTTATCAGCTTAGGCCTTGCGCCTGCCATAAGGTATAACGTTCGTCGTCAACTTTACCCGGCCTGCTTGTAAAGTCTACGAGCCCCTTGTCTATGCATCTGCTTCAACCCACTCGATCTGTAGTATTAGCCAATACCTTACTAATCAACGTTTAGTTAGTTAACCTAACTACCCTATTGTTAACTTATAATCCATAAATTAGTTAAGTTAGTTAGTTAACTTAGCGAATAACTAGTTACATACCTATTATGTACATATGCTGGGTGGGAGGGTAAATAATTGGCTAACCGGGAGGATTCGCCTCACACGAAAGTTAAGTACCAATTCCGTCACCGCGGCCCAAAGCAGAATTAAAGCGACCGACGTCGTTCTGTGATATAGATCGACAGCAGGGTTGTTCGTCAATCTGTTGTACGTATCCTGCAACGGCTGGTTTATGGCAAGTCTGCTGAAGTCGGTTGGTTACTCAGTTTTCATTTGGTCAGGCCTCTACAGGTTGTTGATGAATACTACGCACTCCGAAGTGTCGACGTCAGTGTCTTCAGAGGAACCTACTCACCACCATGCCCGGATCACTGGCTGCTTTTCTAGGAAAATTGAGAGTCATTTCGGGGGATGGAGATGAAAGTGGCGAGGGAGACAAGAGTTCTGTTAAGAAACAGGAGAAGCCGAATCACAAGCGTCACGGACATAGTCGGAGTAAGTCTGCGAATAGCAATATACAGGCGCCAGAGTCGACCCAAACAAGCGAATGCAATGATTCTAAACAGCCATCTAGAGCTACTTCGGAAGCGGCTCCACCGAAGAGGCGGTTACCCTTTAGAAGAAAGCATAGACCAAAACCAGAGCGGAACAACAGCAGCAATAGCTTACTCAAGGCTAAGATCGCTGCGGCACAAGAACGAGATCGATCTGTACCACAGATGATGCAATCTGCAATAGTAGTCTCAGCTCCCAAGCTTACTCACTCACACTCATCGTTTTCTACGACTGCCGCAGAATCGACGGACAATTTGAGGACACCAGGTAGCTCATCCGCATTGTCACCACCACCGCCTATGCCTATTGCACAAGCAGATTCACTTTCGGTAGGATCCACCGACTCGATTTCACAGCCAGCTTTAGTCAAAACTCCAGTAACACAGCAGGGATCGTTTATGGACTCATCGTCGTTAAACATACAGCAGCAACCACGCCCACAGCCAGCTACTCCATCTTCAGTCGCTGCGGCAGCAGCGATCGCGGCATCAACACCGAAAGAGCAACCAAAACGAGCTCCATATGTGCCATATAAGCTTCAATCAAAGACTGTCGCTGGTCTTCCTGTAATGAATAACAACAACCATAATGCCTCTTCTGGTGGTGGGCCGCTATCACAAGCTGCCCAGGCTGCTGCCGCCGTCTACTTTGGGTCCAACGACTCGAACCCTCGTAATAATTATCCAAAGAGTAGGACTACGTCTGATGAGTGGGCTGAACGCGGAGCAGCAGTTCATACACAGAAAGAAGCTGATGCCGACGGTAATGTGCAAATTAAAACGATCAAGAAAGGTGTTCGCGACTTCTCATTTGGCCGGGTATTAGGAGAAGGCTCATTCTCTACTGTGGTTGCGGCAACCGATAGACAGACATTACGTGAATATGCTATCAAAGTACTAGATAAGAGACATATCATCAAAGAGAAGAAAGTCAAGTATGTCAACATCGAAAAGAACACACTCAATCGACTGACAGAACATCCTGGTATTGTTCGACTATATTATACGTTTCAAGATGAGCGCAGTTTGTACTTTGTGCTTGATCTAGCACCAAACGGCGAGCTGTTTTCTGTGCTTAAACGATTAGGGAACTTCAATATGGAATGCACCAGGTATTATTGCGCGCAATTACTAGATGCAGTAGAGTACATGCACACACATGGTGTGATACATAGAGATCTTAAGCCGGAGAACATTCTTCTTGACGATAATTTCCGTATTAAAGTCACAGATTTTGGTACAGCAAAATTGCTAGACATGCCAAAGCCGAGCCCGGACGAAGAATTGAATGGTCTCGGTGCTGCTGTAGTCGCAGAAGTTGATGATCGAGCGAACTCGTTCGTAGGAACTGCAGAATACGTTTCACCAGAACTTTTGACTGAGAAGTCTGCTGGTAAAGGTTCAGATCTTTGGGCGTTTGGATGTATCTTGTTTCAGATGCTTGCTGGTAGACCACCATTCAAAGCTTCAAATGAATATCAAACGTTTCAGAAAATCATTAAACTTGATTACAATTTCCCTCCAGCATTTCCAGCAATTGTAAAGGATTTAGTATCTAGGTTGTTGGTTATCGATCCTGCCAAACGACTCACAATAGAACAGATAAAGAGTCATCCTTTTTTCAAAGATGTGGAATTTGGTCCTCATTTATGGGAACTTAAACCACCAAGACTAGTTTCGTCTACAGCGAGATGACCTGATTCTTAGAGATTTGATTCAGTAAAGAAAACAAACTCGGGTTATTTCGGAGATTAACTTTTTGAGATTTCTACGCATAGGGCATTAAATTATGCATGTATTTCATATTTTCACGTTTCTTAATTATTGTTTTTGTTTTCTGTTTTTGTTTTTTGTTTGAGTTATGTAAGATGAATGGTTGATCGTGGTAAGGTTTGAAATGAGGATGCGTGGTGTTGTATTATACTGGGTAACGTCAAATCTTTTTTTTTTTCTTTTGGTAAGGAATCAATCAAAAGTTATATTCTATGACTTGAAGGTTATAGATCCAATTACAATACGGCCGATAAGTTATTGATAAGTTTTCCAAATACGCGCTTTTAGTTGAATGATGATTAAAAATTTAAAAAAGCGTTATAACTACCACTAGGTAGCACCTTTTACCCCAACTACCAACGAGTGCTATAGATATTCTCTATGATTTACTCCCATCCTTATAATCGAGTTATTTTCAACGGTAATCCACCCTTAGGTTTATTTGTAACAATAAATTCGTCAATCACAGTCTGATCATCACTGACTTTATCAAACTCGTATTTACTAATCAATGCAGCCATTGCGGATCTAAGTTCGATCTCAGCTAATCGACGACCGATACATGCACGAGGACCTTGAATAAATGATAGATTAACATATGGATTTTCTGCTTGTCGTCCATTCCATCGATCAGGATTAAATTGTTCTGCATCGTCACCCCAATATTTTTTGGATTTATTCATCGCTTCAATCGAGATTTGAACCGCGGTTCCCTTCTTGATTAACAACCCTTCAATATATATATCCTCACTTGCTTCTCGTAATGATTGGATTACTGCAGGATGAAATCGGATTACCTCGCGAGCAAAGTTATTAAGGTACCGTAGTGACTCAATTAATTCCGCAGTGATCATGTCGACAGTGCCACCGGGAAATGCTTCACGAACTTCAGCTCGTAGTTTATCTTGCATATCTTTATGTAATGCCAATTCCCATGCAAACCATGCCAATGCGCCGGCAGTAGTCTCATGTCCAGCAAATAAAAGTGTCATCATTTGATTTTCAACTTGATCCAAATCCCATAAATCCGCGCCGGTATTTAATAAAATACTCAACAAATCACGATCTTTTATCCCGATCAATTCTGATTCAGATTTATCTTCTTTCTCTGCCGTAAGTTTCCGTGCTTTAATCACGTCTTGTTTTTCCTTTAATACGGTCCGAACTGTATCTCGGAATACAGCTTGCGACTGCCATATATTACGATTGTATGGTGTAGGAATATAATACCATCCTGGAACAAACACCAACGCATAAAACTGAGCAGTTGCGCCAGTAATATCTGTAATGTTATGGTATGCCTCTACCAATGGTGAGTTTGGATTTGTAAGCGATCCAAAGTCAACTCCAAATGATGCTTCACCAATCACATCAAGCGTAAACCGTGAAAACCAAGATAAAACATCAATTATCGCTGAGTTATCGTCTTGGTCGCTGATAATATCATCAATTTGAGCACTTAAAATCTGTTCCTTCTTCATGAAAATAGGTACAAAGTTTTTAACATTGGCGTAGCTAAATGCTGGATTCAACAGCTTCTTTTGAGATTTATGTTCGGTTCCTTCGGAAAATACTAATCCATTACCAATCACTGTTTTGAATGCACGAGATACCATCGGCTTTGGGAATTTGTAACAATGGGTCATTAATATCGCTTGTTGCGCCTCTGCCGTAAGCTAAAAACCTATTAGCAACTCCACCTTCATGTAAACATCTAGCACACTCACCGCCATCAAGTAGTCTTGTCCAAATGGACCGACAAAGTTTGCCCATGCAATATCAGGATATTTCCTATGCATATCATACTGATGACTATAGTAATTCCTGCCGAAATCATATAAACAGCCAAACACAATATTATGTACCGGCGGTTTTGGTAAGTTTCTGTAAGGCGATACAAATCGTGGGTATATCCCAATGCTATAGGCCCCGTAAATTATAAACATGATCATGAACGATGGTACAAATCGAAATGATAGTGACCACGTTGATAGTGGTAGCGAACAGCAGTAATGCCATGCCACATCAACCACTATTGTATAAGTGAATCCCTGTATACCAAAAACACCCATATCTGCCTATGTGAGTAGTCGAACAAAAGATCGTCCTAACTTTTCGCGGAGTCTTGTATAAATGTAGTCGCGGTGAACAGTCAGTCCCACGACGATTACATCAACTCAGGGACCGCGCCGTTAATCGCCGAATCTCCGATCAGTTCAATCGGGTAATGGCAAGCGACAACCGCGTGTAAAATCTGTTCAACAATTGTTGTGCTGAATGTTAATGGTTTAAAGTCAATGCAGCACACACTTTGGCAGAGTTAATTATTGATTTGGTCAGGAAATATTGCCCACTTAATAATATTGCATTTATAAATTGAGGTAACATAAGTTGATAAATGACTGACTATGGTCAAAATAAAAAAAAGAGCGACTAAAATGCAATACATGTGACAATGGCAAACCTCAGACTCCAAATAACCTCATAATATATGCAAGCACCTATCCTACATCAAATCTAAATAAGTAGGGTTTATGATCCTTCTGCAAAGCTGATGACTTTGCTACGCACCCCGGCAACTACTTCATCTCTGGCACTGTGTTCGTCTATCTCTTGAACACTTGATGATGTGTCGGTAACCGGGACTAGAACAGTCGACCCTGATGACTTAGTTGAGCCTGAGCATGAGGTATCGTATTCAACTTTATCCGGTCGATTACCTAAAAATGTAGCATCAGAAATCGATACATCTGGTAAGTCGACATCGTGTTCAACTTCTTTAAGACGCTCCTCTAGGTCAGATTGTAGCTCGGTTGTTCTAGTCGCATCACCAAGAAAATCCATAGAAGAATACTCTTTATTTGATCGTTTTCGATCCGAATAATAATCCAATTTTTTGATCGACTTGTTGGCGACCAAGATTGCATCATGTAGTGATTTTCTTCGTATCAAGATTTCAGTCTCTGACAAGTCTTTAAGATCGACTTGTACATGACCGGGATGTTGTTCTTGATTTTTCTCTAAATTCGGATCTCTGTTGACGCGCATTTGTTTGTAAGTCAAAAGTAAGCATCGCAAAAGTTCCCGACGAGACTCTTGATAAATTAGCGTTGAGATGATATTGTCCATCATTGAAGATAGTAATACGATATCCTCACCACCCAAAGCAGCAAATTTCTCTACCAACTCGATTTTCTCGCGATCCAGTCTAGCTTTCTTGAGAAGTTGAAGGAGACTGCCCATATTGATCCCATTGATATCTTGGTCAATGCCATCCGTGGTATTGGTTGACAATACAGATAAGCCAGTAGTGTTGTGGTTCTTTTGACCAGACTTAGATCTTGTTTGAACTGATTTGACAGTGAAATAATCTGTAGCTGCACCACTAATGGCTGACCTTGGTCTTCGTGCGTCAACAACTACTTGATCACCTGCATCCTGAGCAATTCTCTGTCTTTTTCGAAGCCACCGTCGTCGACGGACAAATCCATGAAACCAGATATGCGCACCATGCCAGTTGGTTGATGAAAATGCGATTGAATATGTCCAACCTTCACAATCGACATCGCCAGTCATGTCGGCATACCATGTTCGCCAGACCCATTCCCATGACGGATCAGGTACAGAAGCTGTAGAAATATCCACAGGTGAAAAATTGAAATCTGCGTCAAGCCATTGATTTGGATCAAAGTTTAGCAGCCCTTTTGCAGAGAATAACGGTGTTCCAAAGAAGAAGAGCCTATTGAAACAGTGTCAGTAAAAAAAAAAAAAAAAAAAAAAAAAGGGAAGAAAAGGCACGCGAGCAAACGGTTTAAAGACTCACCCGCGCTGGTTTTCATATAGAATGTCGTATGCAAAATTAGTATTAGCAGAGTAAATACCGCTTCTAGGCTTTTTTGGGTCGTCCTGATCGCTGCCATCTTTGAGAGCGGCATAGCCAGAGCGGAATTTGCGGGCTAGTAGATTTGGTTGCCGACCTGGCATGTAATATTCATCAGAATCATCTGGGAGCTGGGGAGCAAAGCAACAACATAAACTTGACATGATCTGTTTGAATATTCGAGTAACAGTCGGGACAGAGCTTGCAGGTTTAGTCCGTCGTCCACCCAAAAGCGGGGACGACTCATCTGATGAAGCCGAGTCGGTCGGTTCGAGCGCCATCACTGGATCGTGTTCATCTGGTGTTGTATTTGCAACCCTGGCCGGAGCCACTTGTGGATCAATCGCAACGTCTCCTTGTTCGACGGCGTCGTCAATGACTTGAATCATCGTAGGATGCTCCGGATTGTTGCCAGTGATGTTTGATCGCAAGACTGCATTTGGTGCCTGGGCCAGGTCTTCCTGGGCCTGCTGCTGGTCCAAAACCGCCTCGTTTTGGTCGGTATGCTGCTCATGGCCACCAAGAGTGACGCCAGCAGCTGGCGACTGGTCCGGCATGTCGGCGGTGTGGTCAACCATGGTAATGTCTCTGTATGCGACCGAGTTGATGGCTCTGCGCTTGCGATGGCCATTAGCGGCCGCAATGGCGGAAAAGTCGTCTGCCGGTCGAGTGATGGCCTGAAACAGCGAGCTCATAGCGAATATATTTCCAGTGAAATGCCAGACCAAGTGAATGCATCAAACTAACAGTAATAGAAGAAAGCAACTGCAAATCGTCGATGGTCTGTCGTCGTGGGCTGCAAATCAACTTTCTGGCTCCCCAAGGTTGGGACACCAGCCACAGGTGATGGTCGATTAATGCTTTGTGGCGCACCGGCGAGGCAGACTGTGGCGCACGGCAAATCAATATAGGGCCTTACATACATATGTCCACATTTTCAAAAACCGGAACTATTCTATCAAAAAAACAAAAACCACCTACGACAGCCTAAGGTGTCTACAGTATACCGCGGTCTTTTCTACTACCTCGAGAGTACATAAACCGCGTCACTGGTGCACTATTTGGCCGTCGTCGTCGGTCGAGGTTGTTTTACTTCTGCCGCGCGACGTCATCGTAATTTTTTTGAAAAAACCCTTGCCCTCCCCTCCTTCTTTACATAAGCCATCACTCAGCAAGTTGTGCGGCTGATCTGTGTGGTGTGTTGTCGGGCGGCCCAATCAGCAGCCGCCGATTGTCGTTCACTGGCAGCAACCAGCCCAAAAAGACACGCGCGCGGGGGGGGGCGGGCAAAAAAAGTCGCCAGGTGTATATGTAACCATCGCGTGCGCTGATTGTTAAGCACAAACACTGTGCAGGCGTGGTGGAGTCGCCGCGACACATACTGCTGATTGTTAGTTATCCCCCCCCCAATCCCATTAATATACTGTAGATGCACCCTGCTCGGCGATAGTCACTCCTCCGATTCTACTATCACTGCACTCACTGCAACTACAATGTTCATCAGATCCGCTGCTTCGGCTGGTGCCGTCGTGCGTGCTGCCGCTCGGTCGTCTGCCAAGTCGTCGTCGTCGTCATCCGTGGTCGCTGCTGGTCGTCGCCAGTTCGTCAGAGCAAACTCCAGTGCTGCTGCTGGCACTCCGCCACCACCACCACCTCCTCCATCCAAGAAGGGAGGCAACAATGCGATTCTTTACACCGGAATCGTCGCCCTGGTCGGTGCCGGATACTACTACTACAGCCAGAAGGTCGCGATCCCCGCCGCTGCTGCGAAGCCGTTCGAGCCCACCTACGACGACTACAAGAAGGTCTACAACACCATTGCCGACAAGATCGAGGCCGAGGACTACGACGATGGGTCGTACGGTCCGGTTCTGCTCAGATTGGCTTGGCATGCTTCTGGCACTTACGACAAGGAAACCAACACCGGTGGATCGTCAGGCGCTACTATGAGGTATAGCTCCCCCCCCCCCGTCCTCATTTCTTATTCTCGATCCTAATAGTTTAGATTCATGCCCGAGTCTGGCCACGGCGCCAACAATGGTCTTGTATGTGATTTTTATTATCCAATCTATATATCCTCAATGGGCTCTAACGATTTAGGATGTTCCTCGCAACCTGCTCGAGAAAGTTCACGAGCAGTTTCCTTGGATCTCGTATGGTGACTTGTGGACACTTGGTGGTGTCGCTGCCATCCAGGAGCTTGGTGGTCCTACTATCAAGTGGCGTCCTGGACGGGTTGATTTGCTTGAAGGTTGGTTGCCCTTTTGTTTGGTCAAGCATTTGATCTTGATATCATCCATAACCGCATCAAGTTGAGGCGGTTACCAGATGAAAATCCAATTTCGATTTATATAATTAATGGTTTTTATACCTCTACGTTTTTGAAGCAATTAGTGTGGACAGTATACTAACCGGTTTAGAGGCATGCACTCCTGACGGACGTTTGCCTGACGGTTCCAAGGGTTCTTCCCACATTAGAGATATCTTCTACCGCATGGGTAAGTTTCGCTTATTTCTAGTACTTTTCCGTATAATACTTACAGATTCAGGCTTTAATGACCAAGAAATTGTCGCACTTGTTGGTGCCCACGCTCTCGGTCGCTGCCACCCTGACCGATCAGGTTTCGAAGGTCCCTGGACTTTTGCTCCCACCTACTTAACCAATGATTTTTACAAGCTTTTGACCGAGCAGAAATGGCACTGGCGAAAGTGGAAGGGTCCTAAGCAATGGGAAGACAACAACACAAAGTCGTTGATGATGTTACCTGCCGATATGGCTTTGGTTCAGGACAAGAGTTTCCGCAAGTACGTCGAGAAGTACGCCAAGGATCAGGACGCCTTCTTCGCTGATTTTTCAAATGTCATCACTAAGCTGTTTGAGCTCGGTGTTGCGTTCAAGCCTGACCAGGAATACTGGACTTTCCCAGCCACGACCGCTTAAACTGATAAATGCTTGATCATGATTTTCCTCTTATCAATAGGGATTCGTTAAAACATTATATTGTATTATTCTATTAATTTTTTTTAAATCAATTGATAACGAATGAACAAAAAAAAATAAAATAAAATAATTCTAGTAAAATGCCTGTCGTCCTGCGGTGGATACTGCTCCACACAGCGTACTGTTCGCGGAAGTCGCGCTAGGGGAAATTTTGGGACAAATAACCCAACCTCAGTTTGTCGAACGAAAAAGGTGAATTTAACTGTCGTTTGACGTTACAATTACTTTGCCATCAACAATCCAACCAGATTCAGACGGACTTGGCCTGGTACTAACCATTTACAATCACACATTTTACACATAATATTTTTTTCCTTTTCTTTTCTTTTTTTTTTTTTTTTTTTTTTTGCATAAAACAAAATATGCTATTTAGACAAAGTCCGTTGTCGCTGTGCCGAGGAGCAGTGCCAATTTGTCGACGAGCATTCTCATCCAGTGGATTTCAACTCAACGCTGCATCAACTGAAATAAAGATGAATTGGAATGAATTTCTTAAAATCAGAAGCTATAAAAGATATACCAGGATTGGAATAACTGCAATCGGTGGATTTTTTGGATTGGTGATTGGTTTCGGAGTATTAGCAGATGAAGAAATTGATCCTTCACAACCAGCTGCGTTTGGACTTGATCCACTTGTTGTTACTGGACTGAAATTAATTGGGTTTGCTGCTGTAGGTGCCGCGTTTGGAAGAATTGGGTCTGAAGTTGTTTTCAAGGCGGTATTGCATGGTGCTAAAGGTCGCAAGTATAATCAGATGGATGATTTGTTTTTACATCACATTAAGCTTCGACGAGTGGATCCAAGCCATCAATCTTTAGCAAATCCGGTACCTGATTTTTATGGAGAGAAGATTGCGTCGTTACATAATTACAGACGTTGGTTACGAGACTGTGCTGCTTACAGAAAGAAGCGGGATGAATTTATCAAATAAGCTTTTTTTCTTTTTTTTTTTTTTGGATGTGAATACTTGTTATATATATATTACTTAGCATTGACAAGCCGCTAGGTCGGTCAATCAATACATTACATTACAATACTTTACGAATGTGTAAGGTATCGGCTTCGAATCGTAAAGGTATCGCTGTAGTTTAAGATGGTGGTGATATCACTGGTGGTACTAATTCAGAATGACCTGAGAGACCTTGCGTACCGACTGGAACTATAACCGGAGCCGCTGCAACGCCTTGTAGACGAGTTGTTGCCTGTTTTGGAATGATTGTCCTTGGCGCAACTAATGGAGCATATTTCGACGTCCATTGTTGCTTGATACTGATAAACGCGGTAGCTAATACCACCACCTTATCTACTTTCTCCACATCAATCAAAACTTCCCATTCATGACCACCGCGTCGTAACGGTCGCACCTGAGCCATTGTTTGTCTGACCTCATTTTGCTTACCTCCGTAATTTACCACTCGCTCAAGCTTACGGGTATTCTTGGCCCAGTGATAAGGCGCACCGTCGTCAGTATAAAACACATTATAAAAATCAAACGGGGTATGTTTATTCCTGACCTTACGTAGACCAGTACCTGCCAACAATCCAGTATGGAATTCAATAGTAGAAAACCGACGAGCTTTGCCAGTACGTCCAATAAATGTAAGCGTAATCGTAGCCTGCAGAGTGCGCTCAGGGTATGACATGATTGCATACGCACCGCGGTCGACTTTCTCAATTGTGTATACAATTGCATCTTTGGTGTCAAGAATGTTGTACACATGTTGGCGTTGCCACCATTGAATGTTATTTTTATTCTTCTTATTGTTGCGTTCGATTGCTTCAAGTCTTGCTTTTTGCTTTTGACGTAACTTCCGCTGATGGATGAAATGCACTTTTCGAGAAATTCTGAGTTTGTATCCATGGAGTTTTCTACGTATCCGAGACGGACGTCGTTGTGACGAGCTCACAGCAATGCTTGCACCATCGTCGGGAACCGGATCAACTCGATTAAGTTCAGCAACTTCAATGTTGTCACGACCAGGGTCGTGACGAAAATCTTCCAACAAAGTACCAGGCGGTAGCTCGAGATTAGTCGGGATCCGCACCATCTCGGTTGCTCGCACAATATAATATGCTTCAACAGCCAGCATGTTGATTGGTTGTTGCTTCGGAGGCAGCATACGTCGTCGTCGGTCGTTATAGAATTCAGCTACCTTGGACGCTATCCCGACTATGGCAGTCGCCACGCCGAGCCATTTCTGGACCGATACCAAAGCTGACACTGTGATTACCGCAGCTGCAGCCATCATGAAGATATATATATATATATATGTGTGTATATATGGGTATTGTTAATAGGCCCAGAGCGGTATCTCGTTACCAAGTCTTATGTTTATCTCGTCGGGCGCGGCCATGTCCGACGGATTGGCCCCTGAGCTTCCCGCGAGTCGCCCGAACAGCGAAATTGGGCTCGCACCCGGAGGAGCAAGACGACGAACGGACATGAGCGGCCCCACGACCACTGACACCAAGATACCGAGAGAGCTACCGGGTTTATCTCTCTGAAAATATTTCTGACTGCTACAGTATCGTATAAAGGTAGCGATTGTGTGCTGTTACTTTCGTATCTCTGCGTTGTTGTTGTTGTTATCATACGCGCATTCGGAACCATGTCGATTTCGGTAGTTGATTTGTCTTACTTCGAGGCCCACGTGCGATCAAAGTACACTGGTGAGCTGAAGGTTGACACTATTGATGGCTAGTTAGCTAACCAATAACTAGATGTGATTGGAGCCAAGCTTGGAGGCTCGGTCGTGAGTGTGTCAGACGAGTTCTTTGCTGCTGCCTCGAACCTGCTCACCGCGAAGCCACCTATCCGCGACAAGACCAGATTCACCTACAATGGCGCGTGGTACGACGGCTGGGAGACCAGAAGACACAACTCTGAGCCTAGTGATTGGGTCGTGATCAAGCTTGGAGTTGCATCTGCTCGGCTGATTGCATGCGAGGTCGACACCTCGTTCTTCAACGGCAACCAGGCCCCCGCGATCAGTGTCGAGGCTTCGTTCGTAGAGGCCGAGACCGGACCGGATGACTCGACCCCATGGACTACCGTGCTTGAGAAAACCGTGTGTTTGCCTGACCAGCGTCAATTCTTCCTTCGCACTGCTGGTGAGACATCAGCCAACTACAACTACGTCCGGTTGCATATGTACCCTGACGGAGGTATCTCTCGTTTCAGGCTGTACGGTACTCCGGTCCCAGTGTTTCCGGTTGCACTCGATGCGGTTGTTGATCTTGCTCACGTGTCGTCTGGTGGTGTAGCGATTGCATGCTCGGACGAGCACTTTGGTACGGTCGACAACTTACTTGTTCCTGGCCGCGGTGTGGATATGGGTGACGGATGGGAGACCACTCGTTCTCGAGCACCCGGTCACGAAGATTGGGTGATTGTTCGTCTTGGTGCTCGTGGTATAATTGACAAGGTTGTAGTCGACACTGCATTTTTCCGTGGCAACTTTCCTGATCGTATCAGAGTCGAAGCAGCAGACGGAAGTTCTGACGAAGACGCAATCACTGGCAAGCTCGAATGGCGGGTGATTGTTCCCGAGACCAAGGGCAAGCCTGACTACGAACATGAGTTCGGGTTGACTGTGGTCGAGCCTGTACGATACGTCAAGCTGATTATGATTCCTGATGGTGGTATCAAGCGTTTGAGAGTGTTTGGTAAACGTGTTTAACCCCAAACATTTCAGCAGACGTGCAAATCGCACTTAATGAAGGTTTAGATGTATGCTTGTGAATAGCAGAAGATATTAATGTTTACTACGCTACAGCAATGTTGTATATATCTTTGCTACTACTATTATTATGAAAAATAAGAACCTAATAATTATGATTCAAATGAGATCGTAAATTGACGACCCAAGTTGACGACTGGAAATACTCTGGCAGTAACTGTCGAGTTATAGCCAATTGATTCCAAGTATCAAAATGGCCAGGTCAAGATGATATATCGTCGATCATTATTGTGCACAGCAATCTACAGGGTCCCAATGGCCACTTGGGCGCCACCCACGTCAACAATTTGAGCACAGTCCATCATGATTAGCGCTGGGAGCAACCAGAACCGCATTATAACTAATTAGTTAATAATAATATCTGGTGCCTGAAGATGCATTTTCTTAGCGTCTCGCAATCATAACAACCACGGTGCCTTCTTTTTTAGATTGGTTTGTTTTTCCAGCAACCCAGTCAGGAGACTTTAATAGGTCGCCGAGTCATCCATTTTTGTGTCTCGGCTTTGAACAGGCCGGAAGTTGGAACGCACCGTCCCGTCGAGTTCTTTTGGTTTGGGTCCCAACTTCGGTTATTTGTAATCTCAGGGCTGCAGATAAGATTAGCCAGCTCAGCTCAGCAAAGCAACCATAGCGGCTGCTGTGAGGAGAAACTATCCGCTGCTTATAAGCTGCTCTGATCGCAGCATTGAACCGTCAACAAATGGCCCCCGATCATCTGTTCTTGTCGTCTCAGCAGGACACTACCCAGCAAACGAACGTCGATGGCCCAGCTACTTCTGGCTCACCAGCGTTCGGACCTGATGACAGTCTGTTGACGCACTCTCCGGCACTGTCAATTGTGACATACGACCAGCTGTCAATCAGATCTCGTACTCCACCTATGCTGCATCTTCCTCCGGCAGTCAGGCTGGACTTGCATTCGCCTGGACTTAACCGTCGTTCGTTCCGCAGTCCGCACCGCAACCGACACACCCTGGAGTCGGTTCATAGTGGCGATGGAGCTTCATTCGGCTCTTCATCCATGGCAGGATTAGACTATGACGGCGATG
Source organism: Myxozyma lipomycoides (assembly GCA_030564125.1). Classification (NCBI taxonomy): domain Eukaryota; kingdom Fungi; phylum Ascomycota; class Lipomycetes; order Lipomycetales; family Lipomycetaceae; genus Myxozyma; species Myxozyma lipomycoides. Next base: position 46,206 of record JAJLTW010000050.1, read on the forward strand.
GAGAAGATGATGGGGGCGACGGCGAAGACGCTACGGCTGTGCGACTCGACACGATCGCATCGTCGGCTGCCGATGATGATATTTCAAGCCAAAACCGACCAACATCACCTGAACCAGATTTGGGCAACGACAAACGATTTTGGTACGATGACTTCACTACAATTGACTGGGTTCATGAATACATTAAAGACTCATTCAGAGTAAAGCGACTGCGTGACCTTGTAGGGATCCGTGGGAAGCTGATTCGAGCACGCGATGCTGCGCAGGGATGGGTATTGATCTTGGTGATCTCGTCAGTAATTGCCTGCGTTGCCTACACGATTGATGCTGGTGAGCAGAGGATGTTTGATTGGCGAGAAGGATACTGCGTGACAAAACCGTTTGATTCTAAACGAATGTGTTGTTCCAGGCGTTTAGGCGTCGAAAATGAAGAAGACTGTACATCCTGGGTCGAATGGAAAGTCATGCTGCATGGATCTGTGGTTGCTGAATATTTTTTGTATATTGCAGGCAGTGTGGTATTGTCAATTTTGGCGGTTACGCTTACACTTACGACAAAATCAAATACTCCTTTTTCAAATCCAGAAAACGCCCAAACCAGTCACAATACTAACGCATATGTTTCGTCAGATCTTTCTAACGGACCGATCTCGTTGCAATCTTCAAAAGGTGATCCAGAACAGCCCAAGACCACAATCATCTACACAGCAGCAGGCGGAGGTGTGGCCGAAGTAAAGACCATATTGTCAGGCTTTGTGATCAAAAAATTTTTGGGGCTATATACGCTTATCATCAAGTCTGTTGCATTGGTTTTGTCAATGTCTTCTGGACTTAATGTTGGCAAGGAAGGTCCCTATGTTCATATTGCAACCTGCGTTGGCAATATTGCAAGCCGAGCGTTTTCCAAATTCAATAACAATGATGGAAAACGTCGTGAGATTTTATCTGCTGCTGCATCGGCTGGCGTCGCAGTTGCTTTTGGTTCTCCACTTGGCGGAGTCGTGTTTTCGCTTGAAGAAGTATCATACTATTTTCCACCAAAGACACTTATCAGATCGTTTTTATGCGCGGTAATCTCAGCACTAGTTTTGAAGTTGTTGAATCCATATGGAACCGGCAAAATTGTAATGTTTGAAGTTTCGTATGAACAGGATTGGCATGCATTTGAGTTTTTTATTTTTGTATTTATTGGCGTTTGCGGAGGTGTTTTTGGTGCGGCATTTAGTTGGATTTCAGCATGGTGAGTGGACTCGATCGTTTGTTTCATTGTCGGTAACTAATTTTTCTTTAGGTGGGCTCGTACATGGAGACAGCTTAAATTTATCAAGGCCCATCCTATCTTAGACGTTGTTATCATGGCTGCAGTAACATCTGGTGTGTCATATTTTAACATGCATACTCGAAAGGCACCTTCCGAGCTTCTTTATGATCTAGCTAGAACATGCACATATCGTACATCTACGCCGTTGATTGGTGATATCAATGAAGATTTTTCTGACGATACGTTATGTCCTACGTCATATGCAATGTACATGTCATCGATTCGGTCGTTGATTTTTGCATTTATTGTTAAATTTGTCTTGACTGCATTGAGCGTTGGTCTTAAAATCCCCGCTGGTATATATGTACCGACGATGGTATTTGGTGCACTATTTGGCCGAATTCTTGGTTTGTCGGTTCAATGGCTACAATACAAGGTTCCAAGCTTGATACTATTTCATTCGTGCCCTGCTGGTGCTGGTCCACTTGTATGCACTACTCCTGGTGTGTATGCTATCGTAGGCGCAGGTGCGTTTATGGCTGGTATAACTCGCATGACCGTCACCCTTGCAGTCATTCTGTTTGAACTTACTGGCAGTTTAGACCATGTTTTGCCGATATCAGTTGCGATCATTGTTGCAAAATGGGTAGCACAAGCTCTTGAGCCAACATCAATGTATGATGCATTGATTCATCAAAATAATTATCCATTTTTAGATAATCAGCGTACACCTGGATTTAGCGCCACATTACATGATATTGTACCTCAGTCAAGAATTTCGGCAACCACGACTGTGATTGATATTACAGATTCTCCGTATGCATCTGCATCATCTCTCAGGGCTAAACTTGCAGTCTTACAAGCATCCGGTGAATTTGATGGGTCGTTACCTATTGTACGCAATCAAGTGTTGGTTGGATTATTACCAGCCCCGGAACTCGAGTTTGCTCTTGATAAGATAAAAGAATATGAGCAGGCTGCTACTGGGTCGAGCGGTGATAATACGAGTATGACTGATCACACTGAAGTACAATGTCATTTAGCTGTGGATCAACAAGAAACTCATCGATTTTATCACGACATGGCCAGAACTGAAGGAATATCACCGACCAGTAACATTATCGATTTAACTCCATTTATTGATCGAAGTCCAATCTGTCTTGATATTAATTCACCATTAGCAATGGTACATATGTTTTTTGTTAAACTTGGGTTACGACTTGTATGTGTAGTAGAAGAAGGCAAGTTTTGGGGAATTTTGCATAAATCTAGATTTGTTGAATTTTGCAAGTATGGAGAGGATAACATGGAAACATGGTTTTAGAAACACGATTGTTTAGATTTTTTTTTTATAGGTTTTATGTGTGACATGCATGATAGATTTTATATATCAAATGAATTGTATGATATAATAGACTACAAATCATAAAACTCCAGGAAAATGAACCAGTACTCCAGACCAAATGATCATAAATATGTTCGTTACTCCACAGTCTCGGCCTTACTACTCAATCTAATTTGATCTAGTTCAGATTGGACTTGATCGTGAGCAACTTCAAACCAGTGACGTTTTGCGATTTCATCCATCGGACCCGGATTATCATCTAATACCATATCATAAAGAATATGACTCACTTTCTTGTTAATATCCGTATATTCGTCTTTGTTGACATCACCGGACCTGTAAAACGGTCGAAGTGCTGCCCTAACAATCTCTTGAATCTCTGTTTTCTGCTCTAAATTAAGCTGGGGCTGGGCTTGAGCTGAAGATGGTGACGGAGAAGAAAACATGGCCGGCAACACCTTCTCGGCCGGTGGCGAAGGCAATGTAGGAAGCAATATTGGTGATCCAGAAGGTGATCTCGCTGGAGGTGACACCGGTAATGGGAAGAAATGTGGACTCATTGGTCCCGGAGTAGGTAGATCGCCAATTGCTCGGGTGCTAGTAGATGCAAAATTATGCAAAAATGATTCCTGAGTAGGCGACGATGGTCTTCGCAAGTCTTGGAGTAAAGATTTCATCAATGACGGGCCACCATCGTTTTCTTTAGCTGATGAGCAATTCGACGCATCTTCGATTGCTTTCTCGTCTGACGTCACAATTGCCTCGACTTTACGCTGCGATGCTCTTGGCCGCTTAAACTTTCGAGTTGATTCGCCGGATTGCAGTTGCGCAGACGACGAACTTCGGAGTCGCCGGCGACTACTTCTCAGCGATGAACCTGAAGATTGCAAAGAAGTGTTCATCTCGAGTGCTTGTGCCAACATATCCCATGACGCCTCCGCTTCCGGTGACTCTTCTTGTTGAAGGTCGAGTTCTGATCCTTGCGGTCGATTTCGCAGTAACCAAGGGGCTGTATGGCGAAAATGCGAAGCAACTCCATTCGATTCGGCAACACGTAGTCGTAAAGTCCACATCATGCGCTCTTCTGCTTGTCTATTTGCTCTTGTAGTCGAGCTCCGAGTCTGTTGCCGACGTGATCCGTCCACATTCTCATCTTCATAATCATCTTCTCCGATTGACAGATCATTATTCAGTCTATCCCACACCCTTTGCCAAGCCCTGCCCCACTGCTGAGTAGCTCTACTTGTTGTTCGTCTGGTTGCACGGCCAGAAGATCGCGTTTGCCTAGCAGGTCGACGTCGTTGCGAGAGCGCAGTATCCGACACAAGATGATTATCAACACACGAAGGGCAGTACCATGCGTCTGGAGGAATACCGTCAAGGCCAAGACAAGTTGAATGGTAAGGTGCATCGCAGCAATCGCACAATAGTAGTTCGTCTTCGCGCCCGCTGTAATCGCAAATCAGACATGGGGTCTCTTCTTCCGCCAAAAACTCGAGCTCTTCAGCAAGTTGAGCGGATTCATCGTCTGGTGTCGATTGCACTTTATCATTCACATGGTAGGTAGAATCAACAGGGCCTGATTTTAGCTAATGATGTTAAAATTGAATAGGCCAATGACTTACCATTCACAATCTGCAGGATCTCAACTATGTTGAATGTCGTTCGGCACGTTGGACAGCCTAACATTAGAATTTTTCGCTAGACAATAATAGTCAAACTTATACTCACTATTAGCTTGCTCTATCCATCCTTTAATACAAGAATTGTGAAAGGCATGCTTGCAGGGAACAAGTCTAGCAATCTCGTTCGTACCATCATACACTTCGGTCTCATCATCATTGTAAACTCCAGTCACAGCCTTCACTTGATCTGAAGGATCGTCAATGTCAACATTAGAAATAGCAAAAATATCTGCTGTCTTTTCAGTACACGGCAGCCGTGTAGGCAGCCGCTGGATGCAGATAATGCAAGGATGCTCCGGATAGTCGTCCATAAACTGAATATGCCAATTATCGACTTACGCACATCAACACAAAAGATCTGCGCCAAAACAAAAATCAAATACCTATAAAGGCTCCAAATAAACCGCAATACAATCAGACAAAATATTTCGCAAATAATTCTTATCCTGAGTGTACAGCATTGATAATGTGATGCAATATGGAGGAGTGTTGGGTAGGAGCTTAGGCGTTCAATGTGCTTGAGCCCTTTTTATATAGTCAAGAGCCGCGCATGTGAGAGAGTTGCGCAGGGGCTGATCCCAACTCGCCAACTTATTAAATTTGCTGTACATACGCCATTTTATGTGTCCAAGAAGATATATATGTGTGATGGTGCAGAAACGGGGTATATTTAGTCAAGAAATCGAGAATAACATGCCAAAACTGGAATTTTACTTTTTTAAAACTTCTCGAAGTGGAAAGCACGTCTCTACCACGTGCATAATCCAGTAAACTCTTTTGCAGAGCGTATATTGCAACACTTAAGCTTCATTTTCTCAGCAAGTTGTGCATATAACTAGACTAACAAAGAAGCTGTGAACCCTCACAAACTTTTACATTAGGAGGTATGCATTGATGATTAAATGGTATATCAAGCACGACACAAACCAGAAAGATTGCCAATCACTATTAGATACGAAATTAAACTAGAATTTCAATTTGAGTTGAACAATTGTTTTAATTAGGTCGGATGAAATAGGTATCACAAGCAACAAGAGGTCAATGTCGTTGGTATAACAGAGACATCATACTAAGCTGTGCAAATTTTCATGAACTTTCATGACCACATCATAATCCCCAATCTACCCTCTCTACGAAACAGCCAAATCATAACCAATAAGAACATCCGTATAAACCATCCCATGTCAATGTAGATGAACAACTGTAAGAATCGTCCTTGTCGATTGGTAAGTAAATCAATGCTGACTGCCAAATCTCGACAATACAGAGCAAAACGACGAATATTTCAAGTTGCCATTTTATTTTAACGCTATTGAACTGTACATGACCCAAGATATCCATTACTTTTTATCAAATATTGCTAATGATGAAATTTAGACCTCGGCGAGTTCTCTGAGACGACGGATGGTCGAGCGAACAGTGGCGGCATTGGTGGTACTGCAAGATTAGTATCATTCAAAACATTTTAATTAATCAAACCAATGCAAATACGTACGAAAGAGTGTAAGCTCCACCAGCGACCGACTTGTGGCAGGCCTTGCAGTTCCAGATACCAGTAGCGGTGCGCTTGACAGTAGTCTTGCCGCAGAAAGTGCACAAGTACTTGGAGTGCTGCTGAACTTCAAGCTTTCTGGACTGTCTTCGGAGCGATGAACCGTATCGGACACCGTACTTTCCTGTGATTCCAACTTTCTTTGTGCGCTTAGTCCTGGTTGATCGTTAGTCCAGTTCCGACAAATTGCAACATCTTCCGAGCACTGAAAGCACGAATACATACATTGTGAATTATCTAAAATAACGTTAATAGCAAGCTCAATCAAAATACTCGCATGCCATTAGGCACTCACCTTTTGTGGATTGTTGTTGTATCTATACAAGATCGCTCAACAAGTCCAGATCTGTCTGGTGTTACTAACAAGCAGAGACCGTATGCAGAAACCCTACTGGAACGGCCGGTCTGTCGACAGCCGAAGCGCGCGCTCAGAAGGGCGTGACTGCGAAAATGCGTGGCCCTAAGCCGCTGCAAGCGTACCCTAATTGTGCTGCTCAGCTTAAATAGGGGCAGGGTAGGGCGTTGCGGTTGAGTTCGGGTTTACCGTTTCGTTGACTGTTGCCGGCAGACGTTGGGTGGTTCGCTGAAGATAGTGCCGGCACGCGTGACCAACTTCGAAGCGCAACTATTCGATTTAATTGGGCGCAGACTTGTGATCTTGTAGATCCGAGTGGTTCATTATACTTTTAGGTGAGATTAGTGTGCTCTTTTTTTTTTTTTTTTTTTTCGGCTTTTAGCCTGTTTCCTGCAGCCGGTGGTTATCAGAAGTTTGCGGAGTCGGCGCATTGGGTGGAATCATGAACGGTCACATTTTGCAAAAGCCAAGGCTTGAAGCTAAACATAGTCAGGATACAATACGACCAGAGTCTAAATACACCGGACTAGTGACTATACGGCATCACTCAGGATCAGAATTCGAAGATGAGGAGACTCCATTACTGGTTACGCCGTTACGATATGGCATTGTTCAGCCTAAGCTCTACAGAGGTCAATATCCTCGCAAAATCAATATACCGTTTTTGAGACGATTAAAACTGAATACAATCTTGTCGCTTACTCCAGAACCGCTCATGCCGGAAATCCAGGATTTTTGCAAAGCCGAGCGCATTCAAATGATTCATATCAAGACACTCAAGGCTGGCAAGAAGGGCGTTCCAATAGGGTTTAAAGAAGTCAAACAGGCTATTGAGGTAGGTTGATTTTGTATAACATGAACTTGTTGAATTGTGGAACTTACGTGTAGTATATCATAAACCAGCAGAACGCACCATTGTACATTCACTGCACAACTGGGAGTCAAGCGACCTCGCTTGTTATCGCTTGTTTACGCAAAATGTCTTTTTGGCGTACATCTTCTATATTTTCCGAGTTTTCATACTTCTCAGATGTGTCCGCACTGGACCACAAATTTGTCGAGGACTTTCGGGCCGAGATTCAAATTCCTAACGATGTTGTACCGTGGATGTTCAAGGGATTATCGCGTGGTATTGTTGCTGGGCATCCTACAGTGAAGTTCACTCAGGCAGTTCAAGAGAAGTTGGAGAATATTAATTATGCTTGATAATTGTTGTCGAAAAGTGGATTGGGAAGTTATTTGTAATTTAGGCGCCACTGTTGTTATGTCATGTCGGTCATTGGGATTTGGCGTTGCGCATTCTGTGTTTTTTTATGCATATGCATTGTTTTATTGTAACTGAAGCCCTTTTAATTCTGGAAATATACAGAATTTTAAACATTGTTGAAGCTAAGTAGTTGGTGAAAGACACTTTATGTACGTTCGGTTTGGAGCTTTCAACCGTCTAAGGGGTTGGTGGTTGCTCCGTTGGCGTTGGCACTGGGCGAGAGCTTTCATGAAATTTTCGAAGACTTAGAGACTGTAGCTGAAAGCGCATTCATTTTCAATTCGGATTTACAAGGACAACACATAAGCATACGAGCAATGACTCGAAAACTAGTCAACGGACTGCTTGCAGTCAGTAATTTATTGCGTACGTTACTGGTCTGGGAGCGAGAGGCCTCGAATTAAATGGACGAAAAGAGCGCTAACACTATCAGCAGGGCAAGCACGGAGTTCAATATACCTTTCCGGCAGAACTATAGCCACTGCTACAGCAGTTGCTTACTCTCCAGAGTCACTGGTTGCGCAAGAGACGACTGCGGCATCAACTGCGGAAGTCACGGCTGCTACAGTACCTGCGCACAATGTGAGGATTATGGCAGGTCTCATAGTTGCTCGGTCGCCAATTATCACACCAGAACAGACTCCGTTTGAAAGAGCATATTTTTTTTATATGTCTGAATTACGAAAGCGCCTGCAGTGGACGTTCCCACATTGGTTTTACTACCCAGCCGGAACTATTGCGGAAGTGCAGTATCGCGAAGCACAACAACAATTGAAGAGCGAGATACAGGAGGAGGAACTAGCCAAGGAGAAGAAGTTACAAAAGTTGGGAGTGAAGCCAGATGTTTTACTCGGACGTGATCGCCGCGAAAAGCAAATTGTCAAGATCCCCGAGAGGACCCGACAGCGCGAAACAGCCGAAGCTCAGAGACTGTATGCCCCCATTGTTCCGAAGCCGCGACAAACTGAGGCGGACAAGATAAATGACACTAAGAGTCTTGAGCGGAAGCTTGATCGGACGTTGTATCTTCTTGTGCGTAAGCAACGTGACAGATATGAGTGGAAGCTGCCTACAGCCGATGTAAAGGTTGACGATTCACTGACCTCAGCAGCAGAGAGATGGTTGGCAGAATCAGGAGCAGAAAACCTTCAAACATGGATCATGTCAAATAGCCCAGTTGCGGTTCACAAATATGACTATCCTAATACAGCACAGTTCAGCGGAGCGAGAGTAAGTTTCAATCCTTAAGCATTAGCTGTATATGAATGGTCGTATTTATATTGTCTAGGTGTTCATTCTCAAAGCTAAGGCATTCGCGGGCAAGTTTGTTCCCAAATCAAAAGAAATTGTTGACTATGCTTGGCTGACGAGAGAGGAGATCAAGGAGAAGGTCACCCCTGGGTAAGCATCTGAATTATTTATTCTACGAGAGATACATGTAGACTAATGTATAGTTATTGGAAGAGCATTAACGGAGCACTCACTTTGCAATGAGCAGTTCTCAGCGGTTTTCATTGCAATTTACCGTCAAGATGCTATTTGTAAATAAATTTCTCGGCAAGGTGCAAGTTTTGCCGGCGCCAAATGTAATATACAATACACTATTCTACATATCAACTTTTTTAAATAGTAAATGGTTTTGCTTTTATTGATGTTTGAAGCAAATTTGCCAGTAGCTACCAGCCATAGAAGGAAGCCATGGTTGATGGCGCGATGCTTTTATGCTAAAAATGTCCGGACTCCGGAGAACGCTCCCAAAAGAGTACGTGCGATTGGGGAGGGCTGAGTTTATCCTCGGAACCATTTTATTAGCGTACGTTACAAGGACGAAGGAAAGGCGAGCTAGTCGCAACGTCTTTGCACTTACCAGGACATTTCTTTGATCGAAAATTTGCTAGAACGATTAAGCGGGGCCGTTGCATAGCAGACCATGGCTGACGGTCTAGCCTCGGGTGGACCTGGCTTCCGCCGGATGAGCACAAATCCGTTTGCTGAAGAGATCCAAGCCAATCCATTTGCTGACGACTTGACGTCCGAATCTCCGTATGGGCCAGTTGACAATTCTAATCCTTACGCAGATACTGACGGAATACCTGAAAGCGGATTTGCAGAATCTTCTAACGAAATACCGTCTCATCCCGCAGCTATTGCGTCTCCTGGAGGTGTTATTACGAATCGTCAAAGCTACAATCGACAGTCATTAGATGTACGAAGGTCAATGAGCAGATTAGATAATGATCGGGATTTATCTGGACTGAATAGCTATCAACCTTACTTTGAAGAAGGGGAAGATGGCATTTACGACGATTACGATGATGATGGCGGAATGTATGAGACGAGCACAGCTAACATTAATCGAAGGTCAAAAGTGCCCAGAACTGGAGGGATTGGAGGTTTTTACGACAGAGTGAAGGAAAGGTTCACTAGAGCCCCTAAGGCTGACATAATGGACGTGCCATTGACAGAAGCTGGTGCTAGATCATTAGTTGCTGAGGCATCTGCAGGACCACGAGCAGTTCGGAGGGATATACCTAGCCCTGAAGAGAAAACAAGAGACTTCAACATTGCTACATTTTTCAGAAAGATATTTGGTCGGAACAAGGTTGATCTTGCTTCTCTAGATCCACGTATCATTTTTATTAACGATCCACTTGCCAATCGAGCTAACAAATATCTTGGGAACCATATCAGCACAACGAAGTATAATATTGCCACTTTTGTGCCCAAATTTCTTTTTGAACAGTTTTCCAAGTACGCAAATTTGTTTTTCTTACTTACTTGTGTAATTCAACAAGTACCAAATGTTTCTCCGACGAATCGATATACAACTATCATCACTCTCGGCATCGTTTTAGCAGTATCAGCTGTCAAAGAATCTATTGAGGATATTAAGCGTCGTAATGCTGACAAAGATTTGAATAACTCTCCGGTGAACGTATTGAACAATGGCATTTTTGAAATCAAGAAATGGGTGGATGTGACAGTGGGGGATATCGTACGGGTTGAATCGGAAGAAGCAATTCCAGCAGACATGGTGATTCTTGCTTCGTCGGAGCCAGAGGGATTGTGTTATATTGAAACTGCAAACCTTGATGGTGAGACAAATCTGAAAATTAAACAAGCTCTTCCTGAAACGGCTACCCTCGTTAGTCCCAGTGATTTGAGCGCTGCTCGTGGAAAAATCAAATCAGAGCAACCAAACTCAAGTTTGTATACTTATGAAGCAACAATCACACTTGAATCATCTGGTGTTGCCGCTGAAAAGGAATTACCATTAAACCCGGACCAGCTACTGCTTCGAGGTGCAACGCTCAGAAATACGCCTTGGATTCATGGTGTCATTGTCTTTACTGGACATGAAACTAAGTTGATGCGTAATGCTACAGCGGCTCCAATTAAACGTACAGCTGTGGAGCACATGGTTAACCTTCAGATCCTGTTTTTGTTCTCTATTTTGATCATTCTTTCTATTGTATCTTCTGCTGGTGATGTCATTAAGCAAGCAACATCACGGACGACGACGTTGCAATACTTATATCAAGAGGGCACTAACCTTGTTGGACTATTTTTCTCTGACTTACTCACATACTGGGTACTTTATTCCAACTTAGTTCCTATTTCGCTATTTGTAACTGTCGAGTTTGTCAAATACTACCAGGCATTTCTCATCAGTTCTGATCTGGATATGTATTATAAAACTACTGATACGCCAACTGTCGTGCGCACTTCCAGTTTGGTCGAAGAGCTTGGACAGATTGAATATATTTTTTCCGACAAAACTGGTACTCTTACACGAAATATTATGGAGTTCAAACAATGTTCGATTGCAGGTGTTTGTTATGGTGATGACATCCCTGAAGACAAACGTGCGGTAGAAATTGACGGCAAATGGACAGGCGTCCTTGATTTTGGAGTACTTCATGACAATCTTGCCAATCATCCTACGAAAGAAGTAATTCATGAGTTTTTAACACTTTTGGCTACTTGCCATACGGTTATCCCGGAGCGCAAACCAGACAGTGAGAAAATAAAATACCAAGCAGCTTCCCCTGATGAGGGTGCTCTAGTTGATGGTGCCGCCAATCTAGGTTATACGTTTACTACTCGCCGACCTAAGTCGATTGCGGTCGATGAGTTAGGACAGACGTGCGAATATGAACTTCTGAATATTTGCGAGTTTAATTCTACTAGAAAGCGGATGTCAGCAATCTTCAGATGTCCTGATGGTCGGATTAGACTATACTGTAAAGGCGCAGATACCGTTATTCTTGAGCGTTTGTCGCCCGGTAATCCATATGTAGAGGCTACTATGGAGCATCTTGAGGAATATGCCGCTGATGGTCTTCGAACTTTGTGTCTTGCGATGCGTGCTATTAGTGATGACGAGTACGCATCGTGGAGTGCTGTGTATGATCGTGCTGCAACTACGATGAACAATCGTTCAGAGGAGCTAGATAAAGCTGCCGAGTTAATTGAAAAAGATTTGTTTTTGCTTGGTGCAACCGCAATCGAAGACAAACTTCAGGATGGTGTTCCAGATACTATCCACACACTACAGACTGCTGGTATTAAAATTTGGCAAGTTATTTCATCAGCTGTTTGTGAATTTTGTGAATTGTTACTAATATGGTAGGGTTTTAACTGGCGACCGTCAAGAGACAGCGATTAATATTGGCATGTCGTGCAAACTGCTCAGTGAAGACATGAGTTTATTAATTGTCAATGAGGAAAATAAAGAAGACACGCATGTAAATATCAAAAACAAGCTCACTGCTATTCGCGGACAACAAGCTGAAAGTGAGATTTTAGATGTAAGTGATTTTCTTATATTGATAAATTTGAAGGTTATGGGCTAACTTCGAAGACTTTGGCGCTTATTATTGATGGCAAATCTCTTGGATTTGCTCTCGAGAAGGATGTGGAAAAAGATTTTCTTGACTTAGCTGTTATGTGCAAAGCAGTTATTTGTTGCAGAGTGTCCCCGTTGCAAAAGGCTCTCGTCGTTAAACTAGTGAAGCGGCATCTCAAGGCCATTTTACTTGCAATCGGTGATGGTGCCAACGATGTTAGTATGATCCAGGCTGCGCACGTCGGCGTGGGTATTAGTGGCATGGAGGGTATGCAAGCTGCCAGAAGTGCAGACGTTTCAATCGGTCAGTTCAAGTATTTGCGGAAACTTCTTCTTGTTCATGGTACATGGAGTTATCAGCGTCTGAGCAGAGTTATTCTGTACTCATTTTACAAGAATATCACACTTTATATGACACAGTTTTGGTATGTTTTCCAGAATGCATTCTCAGGTCAGGTCATCTATGAATCGTGGAGTATTACATATTATAATATGTTTTTTACTGTAGCACCTCCATTTGTGCTTGGCGTGTTTGATCAGCTTGTGAATGCCAGATTACTTGACCGATACCCGCAGCTCTATCAGCTCGGTCAGAAGGGAGAATTTGTAAGTTTATATTGCTGTATTAAGTTTTGAAGCTCAGTACTAATGTTAGTTTAACGTCGGCAGCTTTTGGGCCTGGATTTTTAATGGGTTTTATCATTCTGTGATTTTGTACGTTGGGGCCGAATGGGTTTATTACGATCGACTTTCGCTTCCGAACGGCACAACCGCTGATCATTGGACTTGGGGAACGGCTTTATACACCGCATGTATAATTACAGTGTTAGGAAAAGCAGCACTTGTTACCAATATTTGGACGAAGTATACTGTTCTTGCGATCCCTGGATCACTTCTTTTTTGGATGATTTTTTACCCCATTTACGCTACAGTGGCGCCGAAGTTAAATTTCTCTACCGAGTTCGAGGGCACACTCTATCATACGTATCACTCGCTTGCATTTTGGGCTATGATTTTTTTGCTACCCTCGATATGCTTGCTACGTGATTTTGCATGGAAATACGCTAAACGTATGTACTATCCCCAATCATACCATCACGTCCAAGAGATTCAGAAATACAACATTGCGGACTATCGTCCACGTATGGAACAGTTTCAAAAAGCGATTCGCAAAGTCAGACAAGTTCAGCGCATGCGCAAGCAACGTGGATTTGCGTTTTCGCAAGCTGACGAAGGGCAGTCACGTATCATCAGAGCTTATGATACTACGCAAGAAAGAGGTCGGTTCGGTGAGAGACGCACGCTTCGTGAACCAGGACGATGAGCGTCTGGTATTTTATATTAGCGAACTCAATTCGCTTGTCTGCGAATTTTAATTATTGTAATATAGTAAATATATTTATTTAATCGGAAAGCCCTTCAATACGTCTCGACGCCAGGAGCCTAGGACCTGTTGCGTGTAGTGAAATGAGGCCATAGCTAGCCAATGTTCGAAGCGCGAACGCAGCGAGGCGAGCGCATCGCTACATAAGCGCTTTTGCCTTTGAAAGTAGCGCTATGAATAATAATAATAATTTGAATCTGGACGTTAGAACTCTGATTATGTGTCTGTCGTCGATTTCCGGCGAATTGGCGGTGATCCATCGGCTAATGTACAGCTTGTGTAACCGCCCGCATTTGTCCAGCTGTAAATTGTCTCTGGCTAAGGAGGTAGCATTCAGTCATAGCGTGATGCTTATGTACATTTCTTATATTTTGATCATTTCTTACCATGGAATAGATTTTACTGTTTCACAAAGTAATAATTAAATGACGGTATCAAACAGAACAAGGGAGTGATGTTGAGTAACCGAAGACGAACTGATGTCCATGAAGAGGATCACGATGTATGCGAACAGAGATCTGCCCTAGAGTTTTTAAATCTAACTACAAACAGAACACGTCTCTACTGAGAAGCGAAAGCAATGTCAATTTTAATCAAAACTTTTTTAGAAATGAATCAAGTCATGATAGAGCAAAAATCAAACATATATTCGTGTCTGCCCCTGATGGATCTAGATATGTGCACTACGAATATGATGAGGCCACGAGCAACGCGTACATCAACGTACCCCTTGCATTAAATAGTCACGAGTCTGGCGTATTCAGAGAAGTCGCAGGAGACTTTGCATCAATAATGTCGCCTATATCTCAGAGGTTTCGTCTTCGCGGGGTTGGAATCGATGTTCGGGCTACCGGGAAAGATCAATTGGTTTTCAATCCAAAGCAAGATCAATTATTTGATTGTCTTGATCCAGCAATTAAAAAAGTTCCACCAGAGTATACAGAAAAAAATGAAGATGAGCGATATGTTGGCGGTGATATGCTGATGCTGTCTTTTGGAAAACTCAAAAAAGAAAGTTGGTCTGCAGGAAACGAAAGACCATGGTCACTCAGTCCGCTATCAAACACGCAACCTCTCACTCCAAAAGAGTCTCACCAAAAAATGTCAGATCAAGCAATGTATGCTATGCGAGCAATACATAAAGAAAACATGTGTCACTATTGTCTCGAGCAACTTGAGCGTCTCGAAGATTTCGAACATGGCAATCAGGCGCGAATCGATTTTATTAACCAACATAATGTGGTCAAAGATACACCGCTCTATAGCCGGATACTCCAAGAAGCAACGCACTTTTTTACAAAAATAATAAAACGTCGCATGAAATCCCGAACAAGAAAAAGAAAAATGGCGAATCAACTGGAGATGGCAGACCACCGACCCCCCACACCAGACCAGTATCAGCAGTCACCGCTGACTCGGACTTGGAGCCACGACCGCATTCAGCGACATTGGCAAGAATACACTAAGGACGTGCAGGCCAATGTCGACAAAGCACTTGACCGGCAGTTAAGGTGGCAGTATTTCAAGGACCAGTATTTCAGTATGGATGCGCTGGCAAGAAAGTGGAGACTGTACAAAGATGCGCTACGCCCGTCATATTATAGCCCTGATCCAGTATACCTTGACGACGAAGACGACGACAACAGCACGTGCCCGGCGAGCATGAACTCCAGTTTTGACGACAACGACCCTGCCATGTTAAACTCCCGGTGATGCAACAGCGTGCTCTTTCCGGCTAGTTGTCCAGTGATGTTTGGCTGATTTGCACACGTTCTGCCGAGGACTGCCCCCTGAGAATTCTAGCTTTTTTAGATTTGTGCTGGCCAAGACGGCCTCTAATTATCTTCGGAGGGCCAGCTCAGCAAGAGACCGGCGCTGAATGGGGCGAGAGGCGGCTTGTCGTTGAGAATAGGGATAGCAAGATGTACGATATGGCATTAGTAGCTGAATCAAGCAATGCAATGAATGGTATGGCTTGCTCAGAGGCCCGTAGACTACACACCCACAGCCTGGAGTGACGTAGTGCCCTTCGCTTCTCAATGCGCCCCGCCTCCTGGCGACCAGATTTCCTCGGGCGCGTTGGGAGATACCAGCTGTTGTGCTCCACACAAACCTTCCCTCTAACGTTCGTCACAGTTCAAAGACTTATCTTAATGATATTCTGTTAATGGATTGAAGCTAACTTATCACTTAGAAACTAATTAGAAGCTGGTAATAGTGACTAAGATGCAGTCGTGGTTCAAGACAGCTTTGTCTGCTGCGTTCGTGGTCGTCACCGCGGACGGCCGTGATATGGACAATCACGACTCGAGCGAGAGTGGAGCATCCAGGTTTTCACTATGGAGGATTTCAATAAATGTGGTTTCGTTTTTTTTAATCAGCATTCCGTCGAAACTGCTGGCACCGGTGCTAGCTTTACTTGGGACTTCAATTTCCATCACGTTATCGTTTACTTCTGTCCTACTGGTATTTGCAGTGTTTGGTGCTTTGATCTATTTCGTGGTCCGCTATCGCTACCTGAACAAATATTCACGACTAACTCAAGATGATGATTCACGTGCAGACAAGCGGCTGGATATGCTATATTATTCCTCGGAGTTCGTTGAGCCTCAGTTCTCGCGCAAGCCGGCATTTTCATCGTATCTGGACGAATTCTTTTCAGGCATTAAGATCTTTGGATACTTGGAAAAGCCTGTCTTTCAGGAGCTGACAAGGCATGTGCAAACAAAAAAGTTGATTGCTGGTGATACATTATCGTTGGACGAGGAGAGTGGGTTTTGCATTGTTGTTGATGGTGATGTAGAGATCTTCTCCCCCTCACAGAACTTGGACAATTCTGCTGAAACCGCATACAGACCACTGACGCAAGTCAAAACAGGTGCTCCAATGTCTTCGCTATTTACAATTTTGTATTTATTCACAGAAGATATCAAAGTCAGCTCCCAATCGCACAGAAACTCACGCTCACCACCGTCAGAGCCAGTTGACAAATTTGTTCCAGAGTCAGTAGAATCTGAAAAAATGATACCGATTCCTACTGATCCTGCATTGACAGCCTCACCGCCTTTGCCTCCTGTATCGCCAATCCCACTATTATCTGACAAAGAGCATCTTGACGATAAATTGAATTTAGACGACGACGAACCACCTGTATCTTCATCTACATCCTCACCATTGCCAGCTCCGGCTCACTCTGGTATTATTGCACGAGCCTCAGTTGATTCAACCATTGCTATCATACCTGCAGAAGCTTTCCGCAAACTGACGCAGAAATTCCCAAAGTCAGCCGCGCATATTGTGCAAGTGATTCTGGCAAGGTTCCAAAGAGTTACTTTCCAAACAGGACATAACTATCTTGGCCTTACGTCCGAAATTTTGAAAACCGAAGTTGCTTTTAATCAATATGCTAGCTATAGCATGCTGAATAATCTCGGGGAAGCAACTGTTGAAAAAATCAAAGCACATGTCTTGCGAACACATACTTCGGCCAAAAAAGCGTCTAGTCCTGTGGCTGGGAAGTTTTCTGCACTATCTCAGGTAGATATAATCACAAATTTAAACAGCACTGATAACGGAAAAGTTTTACCTGGAGATCTGATAGCACATCTACAAGCGGATCCAGGAAATGGTACAAGCAGTTTGCGTGCGCCATCTGCATCTTCTCCAAAATCTTCTTCTACTCGACGCCCTAGTCTGATATCTTACATCTCTACAAGGAATTACGGAAATTTGAATGAGACGATTCTTTCAGATGATGAGGAAAGTGACGACGAAACCATAAATGAAGATAAAATTAAGGCGAAAAAAGTGCAGTCCGGTTCAAAAGGTGAAGACGACTCAAATATGGGTCCATACAAATTAGCAATCCTTGATTGTATCTGCCGCGCACTTGGAGTTGCGTTTACTCTTGATTCGAGTTCAAAGCCTTCAAACACAGTTTCATTGGAGAATAGTCCTCGATTAACCAGTTTAGAGAACAGACGGAAGTCTATGTTGTCATCTGCAGCTGTTCCTGGCATAGCTGGCTTAGACAGACTAAGTCCATTTGCACTGGATAGCGCCTTTGCGGATGATGAAAGTGTTGCTTCCTCTGGTGTTGCAAATCATGGATTGGGTACTACAATGACACCTGCCATGATGTCTAAGTTAAAATCTGAAGCAGCAGATGGTATTGAGCTCATGCTCTTTAAAGCCGGCACTTTTATTGTAAAAGAAGGAGAACCTAATCTTGGCCTGTACTACGTTATTGATGGTTTTGTGGATGTTTGTACACATGAGAAAGGCAAACAAGTGTCGATCTACACCATCAAGCCAGGTGGAATTGGTGGATATCTTGGGGCGATGACAGGCTTCAAATCATTTGTGGAGATGCGCGCAACTACTGATGTATATGCTGCATTTCTTCCGAAAGCAGCTATTGAGAATTTGATTGATCGTCAGCCAATAGTTTTACTGACTATGGCTAAAAAGTTGCTTGGATTACTGTCACACCTGATTTTGTATCTTGATTTTGCTCTTGAATGGGAATTAGTAGATGCGGGACAAGTACTTTATCGGCAAGGAGAGGAAGCTGACTCCATTTATATTGTATTAAATGGTCGTATGCGTGCACTTAAAGACGATTCAGGAAAAGATGAACTTACTCTTGTGGGAGAGTACGGTCAAGGTGATAGTGTTGGAGAGCTTGAAGTGCTGAGTAAGTGTTTATATCGGGTTTATAATGAGCATTGCTAATCTTAGCGGCTGCAAAACGGCCGTTCACACTTCATGCTGTACGTGAGACAGAGGTTGTGAAGTTTCCGAGGATGCTTTTTGAGAGTCTGGCAACAAGGTACCCTGCAGTGACGATCCAAGTGTCAAAGATCATTGCATCGCGAGTAGATACTTTGGTCAATCAAACAGCAAGACAACATTTTTTGGCTTCACCTTCTTCCAACTGTCCACCATCTGGGAATTTTCGAACAGTAGCGATATTGCCTGTCACATCTGGCCTACCTGTTAAAGAATTTGGTGCTAAGCTTGCACGTGCGTTTACTCAGATCGGTCAGACGAATGTTGTATTGGATCAAGCTGCTATTTTGAAACATTTGGGTCGTCATTCGTTTAACAGATTTGGAAAGTTAAAATTATCTGGATATCTCACGGATCTTGAAGAGCATAATCGGATGGTGCTGTATGTGGCTGACACTTCGGTTAATACACCATGGACTCAGACTTGCATTACGCAAGCCGATTGCATATTAATGCTGGCAAATGCTAATAGTGATCCGGTAATTGGTGAATACGAGCGTTTACTAGTAAATACGAAAACCACGGCACGCAAAGAACT
This sequence comes from Myxozyma lipomycoides, assembly GCA_030564125.1. Lineage (NCBI taxonomy): Eukaryota > Fungi > Ascomycota > Lipomycetes > Lipomycetales > Lipomycetaceae > Myxozyma > Myxozyma lipomycoides. The sequence continues at coordinate 65,233 of JAJLTW010000050.1, forward strand.
TGTTCTTTTGCATCCTGATCGATACGTCCCTCCCGGTCAGACGGCGCATTGGCTGAAGCATCGCATATGGATACATGGCCATCATCACGTCCAAATGGCTTTTCGTGCACCAATGCCTAGGAATCCAACTACTGGCCAATTTGGCGAGAGGATCAGTAATTTAAAAAACAAAGTTCAAAAGGTTCAGACTACATTGCAGACTGAGCTCCAGAAATATATTTACATTCCGCGCAGATTCACTGCTACTGGTCGGGTATACATACATTCACAAGCAAACAAAAGTGACTTTGCCAGGCTTGCACGAATACTTAGTGGTCATGCAGTTGGCCTTGTTCTTGGTGGAGGTGGTGCCAGAGGCTTGTCGCATTTAGGAGTTATTCAAGCGATTGAAGAAGCAGGAATTCCAATCGATTTGGTCGGTGGCACGTCAATTGGAGCATTTGTAGGCGGTTTATATGCACGCGATGCAGAAGTTGTGCCAATATTTGGAAGACTCAAGAAGTTTTCTGGTCGTATTGGTAGTTTGTGGAGAATGGCACTCGATTTGACATATCCTGCTACCTCTTATACAACTGGTCATGAGTTTAACAGAGGAATTTGGAAGGCTTTTGGAGACTCAAGGATTGAAGATTTTTGGCTACCGTATTATACGAACACGACTAATATCACTCATTCGCGCATGGAAGTTCATTCTGCTGGATATGCATGGCGCTACATTCGTGCTTCAATGTCATTGGCAGGCTTATTGCCTCCGTTGACAGATAATGGTAGCATGTTACTTGATGGTGGATATGTTGATAATCTGACAGTTGAACATATGAAAAGTCTTGGTGCAGACGTCGTATTTGCAGTAGATGTTGGTAGTATCGACGATACTACACCAGTGTCTTGGGGAGACTCGTTATCCGGTAAGCAACTTTGACTCTTCCAAGTTATAAAATATACTAATTACAATAGGATTTTGGGTTGTTTTCAACAGATGGAATATTTTCTCACGATATCCGAATGTACCAAGTATGGCAGAAATTCAAGCGCGACTTGCATATGTGTCTTCGGTTGGCGCACTTGATCGTGCAAAGCTAACGCCTGGATGCGTATACATGCGTCCACCAATCGATCAATACGCCACGTTGGATTTTAACAAGTTCAATGAAATATATGAAGTCGGTTACGAATACGGTCGCACATTTATCACTGAGTTGAGGGAGCAGGACAAGATGCCTGCTATTAAAGGACGAGCCGAATTTACAAGCAAACGACCAATGGCTAGTCGACGTTACTCTGTATAGTGCAGCATCACTATTAGCATCATGCATAAATCCTTTTTTTTTTATATATATTCTCAGTTTATAATTAGTTATTCTCATTACTAGTATCATACCCAAAATAATGTCCCCTAAATGCGTGCCTGAATTAATCCTCTCAAAGCTTCGAATGGAGACTTTCGAAAGGTTGAATCGGTAAGTACTTTCCCAAACCTATCCATTTCCTGTCGTACTTGCTTTTCGTTTGTCTTGGCGCTCACCGGTCGAGGCTTCGCTACCGACTGCTGCAGCGGCGGATCACTGGTTTTGACAATATCATCAGTCATCATATTTAAATTAGAGTTGAGTAGTTGTTCCTCAGTCGACGGTAATGCAGAAATCAAATCATCCATTCCAACACCAGCAATCTTTTCTTTCTGTTTTCTGGTTTGACGTCGCTTGGCCGATTTACTGATTTTGCCATCTAGAACACTACTCTTCATCACAACTTTCTTCTTTGAATGCGACACCACAACACCACTACCACCAAGTTTCGAAGCAAATCCCTCTTTCTTTAATCTCAGTTTCTCTTTCTTAGTCAATGAAGTCGCAGCTGGCCCAAAGTTTGATTGTAATGTTCCGTCTGCTTGTGCTTTGGCGATAGTCTGCGCGGCAGCTTGTCGCTTAAGTTCATCTTGATAAGCACGATTCGCTTGTCGCGCCTCAAGAATGGCTTGTGTTGTTGGACGACGAGGTGCCTAAATGTAAATTTTTCCAATTTTGCCTGACCTATGTCGAGCATACTAACCATATTTACTATTTTAGTGTGACGTGTAAGCTGTCATTTGTATTGAATTTTCAATAATTGAAAAAAAAAAGAATGGGAGATGTGCGGTTGGGAGTTTTAAATCGCTAATGTAAGATCATTTTAACAGATTTCCTGGTCCTCGACTCTCCGACTTCTCAACCAAGTTTTTCAAACAGTTAATAATTTTTAACTTAGTTACTTATATTTACAAATTTACATCCCTTGCGAAGCAAATCGAAGCATTGGTACCACCAAATCCTGACGAATTTGCTAGTGCAAACTGCACATCTTTGGCATGACCCTTTCCAGCAACATAATCAAAACAAAACTCATTCTCGTCATCAACTTTTGCTAAATTCAAACTTGGTGGGACCATAGAATGATGCATTGCCAAAATTGCATAAATTGCTTCGACTGATCCGGCGGCTCCTAATAAATGTCCTGTGGCGCCTTTGGTCGACGATACCGATAGCTTATTTCCATCCGTCTTTTTGAATCCATCAAATATTGATGTCAAAGGGTCAACCTCGCCAGGATTTTCTAAAAATAGTCTTCTTATCGCTGTATTCTCGGCGCGGTCACCTTGCTGTGTCGAGGTCGCATGGGCATTGATATAGTCAATATCACAAGGTCTCAAGTTTGCGTGTCGTAATGCGCTCATCATTGATCTCAGCACACCAGATCCATCAGAAGAAGGAGCAGTAATGTGGTACGCATCGCCGGAAAGTCCATATCCGACCACTTCTCCGTATATCTTCGCACCACGATCGAGGGCGTGTGAAAGCTCCTCTAACACGACCACACCCGCGCCTTCGCCCATGACAAACCCATCTCTTGACGAATCAAATGGCCGGGAAGCCAATTCGGGTGTGTCATTAAACTTTGTAGAAAGTGATCGCGCCCTTGCAAATCCAGCTAACGCAAATGGCGACACGCAGGACTCTGCACCTCCGGCAATCATAATATCGGCGTCGTCAGCAGCTATAAACCTTGCCGCATCACCAATAGCATGTAACCCCGTAGCACACGCAGTCGTAACGCTATGATTCGGCCCTTTAAGCCCAAACTTCTGTGAAATGTAAAAAACTCCCATGTTGAGTAACATTTTAGGCACCATCAATGGCGATACTTTTTTGTATCCATCCCGCGCGAATGACACTGCGGACGAGTACGTATCGTCGACAGATCCAATTCCTGTGCCAAGGCACACGCCTGCTCTATATTTCTGTTCTTCTGTGAGTGCATTATAGTCCAAGCCGGCGTCAGTGAGCGCCTGCAAAGTGACACTCAATGCATATTTCGAGTACATGCCCAATCTGCGTTCGTCGCCGGGATCAACCCACTCGCTGGTCTTCCACTGCCCAGCGGTCGCTCCGTCATCACCAACTGGCACAAACCCAGCTACTTTACATGGAATCGCATTGAACCCGACTGCATCACTGCTCCCGGAGGAAACTGTGGATACAATCCCACACCCGCCGTTGATCAGTCGCGTCCAGTTGTGGGAGACACCTAGAAGTTGCAGCAACTGCACCACCCCCCAATGGCTGGCTACTCACCTACGCCTAACGGCGACACGAGGCCAAGTCCTGTAATAACGACCCGTCTGGCACCCATTCGAGCTCATTCGTGTCTTTTCCTCAGCAGCTTTTATTATCTTCCAGCCTGCCGTCGACATGAGCCCGGGGCTGCGTGCTTTCCTCGAATGCGCATGTTTTGCGCCTAGCACAGCTTTAGGGCGCAAAAGATAGTGCCCTTACCCGCAGAGCGTGCACGTGCGCAAACTCCCAACGTGGCGAGCGTCAACCCCAGGCGTCATCAATTCATACCTGACCGACCGTCTCTCAAACTGTCCGCGTCAGCAAACCCGTGGAACAACGGAGGGCGTTCTAGAAGATCTCCGATTTCTATAAAGGCCACTGGGATTCCCTTTATTTTTTGTTCATCGGCATACTTTAGTTCTACTCTACATCTTTTTTTTTTTCCCCTGCGCAAATCATATTCGATCTGCAGCTTTTGGTTTTCAATCTAAGATGCCATCAGGAATTTACTCGTCTTTTTTCGACGGTATCGAGGCCATCAACAACGAGTTTGCTCGTCCACATGGTTTCGATTTCATCAACGGTTTGAACGGATTTCGTCCGGGCTTGTACGACTACTACAGACGTTCGCCTAATTCAGACGATCGTCCACAAGCACCTCCTTGTGCTGAAGGACCACGACCACCATCTCAACAGCCTTTCCAGTCTCGTGGATGTTCTCGTGGTTCTCATCCTCACGGCCCTCATGGCGGTCCTCATCATCACCGTCACCATCATCGCGAAGGTCCTTTCTCTTTTAACGACGGTGGGGACCAGACCCAGTCCCGGTTCACTCCAGAAGTTGACTTATATGAAGATGATCACGAGGCGATCTTGTACTTTACCGTCCCTGGGGCCACCCCATCTTCTGTTAACGCCGAGGTCGACCATACTACGAACGAACTTGTGGTGACTGGAAACATTCCTAGCCCACAACACGGAAAATCTATCTACAGCTTCACCGAGAGGTCGACTGGTGATTTTGAGAGACGAATACGACTCGGTGGAGACTTGTCGGCGCCCCAGCAGGGACCGCGCTTTTTTGGCATGTATCCGCCACCACCGGCGATTAGAACTGACAAGCCCAAATTCCTATTGGATCAGATCACAGCTAAGTTGAGCGATGGTCTTCTCAAGGTGACGATTCCGAAGGATAGGTCACAAGGACCTACTCGTCGCAAGATTCCGATCGAGACTGATGCAAAGTCCAACCCAGATGAGCACATATCTTTGGCCCCATCTCCCACAGAGCTAAAGTCGGTTATGTCGTCTACTCCTGAAACAACTAGTTCTGAAGAAGCTGACGACTGGATTGATGCTAACAAGGATTCAGTTGAAGCTGAGAAACTTGATTAAATATTTATTACGTGCTTGGCGTTTTGAACTATTGGGGCTAATAAATAGGTTATGTGGAATGGATCACGATTTCTTTTTTTTTTTTTTTTTTTCTTTCCTTTTTTGTTTGAAATTTTTTTTATTACTTGATGGATTTATGTTTTGTTTTGAATTCGGTATGCTTTTTTTTCTTTTTGCGTACAACTAATAGTATTACAATAATAATGACAAAAACATAATTACTTTAAAGAGATAATTGATTACCACTATAGCGACTTCCAAAATCATTTCCTTCACACGGCCTTTTGGTTTATAAGAGTATAACTAAATGTAGAATAATAGAGCATAACTTTTACCGATGTCCGTTAATAGAATGCTTACAGGTCAAACTAAAGTTTAAGGTGCTGGTAGTAGCCGGAAGATTACATAGTTGATGATACGTGCTCGTATCGAATACAAAAAAAAAAAAGGAAAATTCTAAATTGGCTTTGAAAGGATATATATTTATAACAACCATCAACGCAGTCTTTCATTTTCATTTATTGGGTGAAATTTTTTTTTTTCTGGTAACAATGGCTACAAATATTACATGGCATGCGGGTTTGACTCATGATGAACGGTCAAAGTTGAGTGGACAGAAGGGACTCACACTTTGGTTGACCGGGTTGTCTGCGTCTGGCAAGAGGTAATTAACAAATAACGATAGTGTTTTTTTTTTTTTTTTTTCTTTCGATTGAGCTAAAATGATAGTACTATTGCTACTGCGTTAGAACAACACTTATTACAAAAAGGAGTGTCAGCATACAGACTTGACGGAGATAACATCAGATTCGGATTGAACAAAGACCTTGGATTTTCAGAAAAGGACCGGACCGAGAATATCCGTCGGATTGCAGAGGTAGCAAAGTTGTTCGCAGACTCGACTGCTGTTGCAATTACTTCGTTTATTTCGCCTTACAAGGCTGACCGACTTGCGGCTAGGAAGCTTCATGACGACGCAAACCTGCCGTTTGTGGAGGTATATGTGAACGTGTCGGTTGAGGTTGCAGAGCAGCGTGATCCCAAGGGTCTGTACAAAAAGGCTAGAGCTGGATTGATTCCGGAATTTACTGGAATTTCTGCTCCGTACGAGGCACCTGACCAGGCTGAGATTGTGATTGAATCGGCCGACAAGTCGGTCGAGGAGGCTGTGGTTCAGATTGAGGAGTATTTGGTTGCACAGGGACTGTTGAAGTTGTAAACATGTACTATTAGATCATACAGAGACAATAATAGATGATAATGGTATGAGTAGATGAAGATGCAATGACTTTTTTACAGTTTTTTTTATGGGCAGTTTTTGTTTACTATTTTTCCCTGTATTAGTAATAAAAATAGCTAGTTAGTGCTGCTGCTGCTTGCCTCGAGAAAAAAATTCGAATTCAGGAGTCGATGATGAATGAGTTCAGCTTGACATCATCCTCCTCGGACGCCCGGCCAGACAATCCCCGACTAACTACACCGCTCGAGAAGTATAAACCACAGACAAGCGCCATCTATATCTCCAACAACACCGTACTTTCTTCACAAATGGGCTTCTTCGCTCGTTCATCCGCACAATACATCAGATTTACATACAAACATCGTCAGGTCGTTTTTGTTGCTGCGGTCAGGGTTTTGGCTCAGGGGGGGGGTCGCGCCAAATGATCTTATTTGCGTGTCGAATGGCGCAATCCTCTCTCCGAGCCGCATGTCGACCCGGACTTCCAACTTTTCTTCAGCAGCAGGTTTTGTAGTAAGTAGCTAGTAGTAGTAGTAGTAGTAGTAGTAAGCAGCATCAGCTCAATGGGCTTTTTTTTTTTTTCTGGTTGGTAATAGAAATCCCTGCTGGCTGTCAGCACTGTTTTTGTGAGTGAGCGATATATCTATCAATTAGTCCAGCTGCCCCGAGCCCAAGATTCTCACTGAGACTTACCAACAATCAATTCTACTACACACAGAACCAATGGCACCTGTCGCAGTATCGCCCAAGGCGGCAGCAGCAGCTACTCTTGACCAGCCTGCAACAGTAGTCGACGAATGCAAGGTGTCGTTGACGCCAGAGCATCTGAGGTTCATCAACCGCCAGCTGGCCCAGTTGTCGCCAGAGGAGATTCTCCGCTGGGCAGTGATCACGTTCCCACGGCTGTTCCAGTCCACTGCGTTCGGCCTCTCTGGCCTGGTCACGGTTGACATGCTGGCCAAGCTGCGGCAACAGCAGCCGACTGCTCCGCCGGTCGACCTTATCTTCGTCGACACCCTGCATCATTTCAACGAGACATTGGCACTGGTCGATCGTGTGAGCCAGAAATATCCTGCGGTCAAGCTACACGTCTACAAGCCAGAGGGTTGTGACACTGCCGAGGACTTTGCGAAGCTATACGGTTCCGACAAGCTGTGGGAGACCGACGAGGCCGCATACGACTTTGCGGTCAAGGTCGAGCCAATCCAGCGCGCATACCAGGAACTAAACGTTCAGGCTACACTTACCGGTCGCCGGAAATCTCAGGGTGGTAACCGAGGCGATCTTGATGTGGTCGAGCTTGATGATTACACCGGTCTGGTAAAGATTAACCCGTTGGCAAACTGGTCGTTTCAGGACGTGCTTGCATACATCAAAAACAACAATGTCCCATATAACGAGTTGCTCGACAAAGGTTATAGATCTGTTGGTGACTGGCACTCTACAGTACCGGTCAAGGAAGGTGAAGATGAGCGTGCTGGAAGATGGAAGGGCAGGGCAAAGACCGAGTGTGGAATTCATGAGACATCAAAGTTTGCTCAGTTTTTAAAGAAAAAGGCTGAAGCTGAAGCTGCAGCTGCAAAAGTCACTGCTTAAAATATTATATTAATTCATGTCAATGCTGGTGGCGGTTTATCTTTTTCTTTTTTTTTTTTTTTTTTTCTTTTTTTGTTGTTGTTTATTGGTTCATGGTTTGGGCGTTCTTGTATACAGATATATATAATTTAAAATGATATTCATCATATCTTAATTGTTTATTTATTTATTGGTAACAACAAGCCAAGTCTATACATCAACTAACGACGACACAAAACAACACAACAACAAAAAAAAAAACGTTAAGTAAATAACTAACAGCTTAGAATAAACACGTCAAGATTGTACATAAGAATGAGGAAAAGAAACAGGTAAAATGTGTTGTGACATGTTGTAGAAACACCTTTGAACTCCAGTTGTTTGGACCTCCTTGACTATGATACTAAATGATGGAATGAACACAAACAATGATGATGAGGACGGACTAATTGAGGGGGGGGGGGGACCAGAAAAATAAAGGGCCAAGCGTAATAATACAATAAATGAAGCAAAAAAAAATAGACGAGGTCGCTATATCAAATCGAACCCATTAACCCGAATCCAAGTCATATAATCCGCTCTCTGGGCATCATCAAGATCACGAACAGCCTTTTGATGCTTTCCAGTTCCAAAATGTCGTTTACGGTCGTAAGCAGTCTTGATCGATGATGGGGTGCACAAAGGCAATGGACACCGGTCGCCTGGTTGTTGCGCGATCGGACCTGATGGCTGACCAGTTGGAGCCACTCCAGTTGAGATGTAAGCACTGTTGAGATCATTCAACCCAGCTCCGGATGAAGGCGACATATATTGTTGTTGCTGTTGAGCCATTTGTAAAGACATGGACGGGAGTAGATGCGCGTTTGACGGCGGAGCAGCAGGAGTGGTCTGCAATGCCGCCGGCGACGACAATCCAAGCGGAGTAGACGACGGCCCAACACTTCCGTTAGAACCGCTCATTATTGGTGAACGCTGGTAGTAAGATGGAACCGGTGGAACACCGTAAGAAGAAGATGGCAGCGTATTATGCTGTGATGAAGGCGACGTGACCATCATCCCGCCGAGCGGACTGGCTGGCATATGCGGTGGTGGCTGATGCTGCTGAGCCGAAGACTGATATGGATGCATTGGTATCTGCTGTGGCAAGTAGTGATGATCTGCATATGATGGAGTAGACGCCGCTGCTGGATTTACATAAGACGCCCCGAGATTGTGGCCGTATTGGCTGCTGGTGCTAATGCCAGCTGCAGACGAGTATGAGCCTGCGACATGTGCAGTTGGGTCTGAAGTGTGAGTAGCAGGATTGTTCTGCTGATGATTGTTTGAATTGTTGTTTGATGAAGAGCCCTGAGGGTCGTTTGTGAACGTGACGAGTGATAGCGCCGGCGACGATGTTGGTTCCCAGTACATCTTGTAAAAAAATAAAAATCCCGTAGAAATTTGACAAAATAGAAAGAAAAAAAACTTTTAGACGACGCCTGGACAAAAATATCAATAAAATGACCGGAAGTTTAGAGACGATATATTGTTGAATTTGAAGACGATGATCTGCGAAACGAGTCGGTGGCGATAGAGAATGAAACGAGATTGAAATAATAATAAATTTGGGTGGACGCGCGATCTTACTGAGAACGGGTGAGCCAGGGCGAAATCAAAAGGGATAGGGTAGGGTAGGGCGGTGGGTGGGGGTACAGCTGCTAAGCTGTGTATACTATACGCAACAACCCAAGGGAGAGAACGTACTAGGAATATCCTGATAAACGTTAAACTACACATCAAGGTGCTCTGCAAAGGTACAGCAGTACCACAATTGACTGACTAACCCCCTTCTGACGGCGTCTGCACCTGCTGCTTACTGCGACCACTATTATAGACTTTATTTAGTACATACCGGGTCGACTCGCCGTCGGAAAAAATTTCCAGGATTACCCGGCGCTACCAGATGCCCGTTTCCTTTTTCTTTTTTTTTTTTTTTTTTCCAAAAATTTCTCGCAGGTGGTTGCACCGGGTAAAATAATCATCAACGGGCGCAACTCGCCGATAAATATGGATCGTTGTAACTGGTATGTCATAGATGGATGAAGCTGTCCATCAATGGCATACCGGCAGAAGCTAAAGTTAGATTTGTATCCTACATATTATATTACCATCATATACATAAAAGAAACTTTTAATCTAGTCTTGTCTTTGTCTAGTTTCCAAAAAATCCCTGAGCCTCGAGCAACAACACAATCTGGTGAACAACTGTACGGACTGAAGTCTTGCTGATGTCGACCACCAAGTCAGCGTCAGTAGGAGTCTCATAAGGGTCATCGACACCTGTGAAACCCTTGATCTCACCAGATCGAGCACTCTTGTATACTCCCTTGCGGTCGGTCTTCTCAGCGTAGTCGAGTGGTGTAGCGACGTGGACGAGGAAAAACGAACCAGAAGCAGAGATTGTGTCGCGAGCAAGCTTGCGGGAGTCATCAAATGGAGCAATTGGAGCTGCGATAACAGCAGCACCAGCGCGAGTGAGCTCAGCAGCGACAAATGCGATTCGTTGAATGTTCTTGTGTCTGTCGGACCGAGAGAAGCCAAGCTCAGCAGATAACTCATGGCGAACAGTCTCACCAAGCAAAAGCGAGACCGAGCGACCGCCTTGCTGATTCAGTGTGACTTGCAAAGCACGTGCGATTGCGTCCTTGCCAGAGTTGTAGTATCCGGTAAGGAAAATAGTAAAACCCTGGGACACTCTTGGTGGATGCGACTCCCGGAGCACCTTGACGACTTCAGGGTATGAAAACCATTCTGGGATAGGCAGACCGAGTCTGAGTCTCTTACGGAGCTCGGTACCGGAGATATCAAGAGTCTTGACACCAGCAGCAACCTCATCCTTAGGCGCATACTCATCGGCATCAGGCAAGTAAGTCATTTGCTGGAACGGAACAACCTCGATTCCAAGCTCGTCTTTGTATTTCTCAACAAGTTCTTGAGCATCATAAGGCCCATAGAAATCAACTCCCTTGGAGTTCTTACCAGGACCGGCGTGGTCACGACCAACAATGAAGTGAGTTGCACCGAAGTTCTTGCGGATAATAGCGTGCCACACCGCTTCACGGTCACCACCCATACGCATAGCAAGCGGTAACAAAGACAAAAGTGCCATTCCGTTGGGATATCTGTTCAAAATTGCCTTGTAGACGCGCACGCGAGTGAAATGGTCGATATCACCGGGCTTGGTCAAACCAACAACCGGGTGGATCAGCACATTGGCCTGTCTTGATCTGGCAGCACGAACAGTCAATTCACGATGAGCACGGTGCATTGGGTTACGGGTCTGGAAAGCAACAACTCTGTTCCAACCGAGCTTGTTAAATTCAGCCCTGAGCTCAGCCGGGGTGAATCGCAACCCGGCGTAATCGTAGTGGTTCGGTCTGTTGACAGCCTGGACCTTACCACCGACGTAAATATCGTTCACAGTGTTGAAAAGGTACTTGACAGCCGGGTGCTCGGGGTCACCACGGAAGACCTTGGTAGCCTCGACCTGCTTGTCCGGAGTGTAGACGTCTTCAACAGTCAAAATTGCAAGTGGCGAGTCGTCACGGAAGTCACGGAGCACAATGCGCTTGCCGGGGGCAATTCCGACTGATTCGACGTCGTCCTGGGTCACGTCGAGGTTGATTGGCATCGAGAACAAGGTACCATCTGCCAGTCTGAGATCATTGACAACACTAACCCACCGGCCGTTAGCAAGCTGATGCACAACATCACATTGATGAACAATTAAACCCACCCGTTGTAGTCCTTCTCGGTAAGAAACCCTTCTAAAGGTGAGAACCCACCAGACAAGATCAATTCCAAATCGCAAAGCTGTCTCTCGGATAGCGACAGGAAAGGCAGGGTCTCGGACTCCTCCACGAGCTGGACGTGGATAGGCGCATCACGAGCAAACAGGTCCTTGAGGACTCCTCCGTGGGGTGTATTGGCCATTGTATGCGAATGTATCTGCAACCAAATATAAAGTACAACGACGATAAAGCCGGAGACTTGACGATAAGCAGCTTTGTCCGGCAACTGCTTACATATATAACTATTATCACCATCGTCCCTTTTAGCTATTATTTTTTTTTTTTTCTTTTTTGGTGGTTGGTTTCTTCCTTCGCTGGCTCGAGGCGTGTCGAGCTGAGCGCCCCCGCCGCGACACAGGACCCATCCGAGCCCGCCTTGTCCATCGGCGAGATATCAGTCGTATGTATAGTATTTGAGCAGATCAGCAATTAGACAAAAAAGTAGGCTAAAGGCGCAGAAAAGTTGCTTGAAGCAGCAGCAATAATGTTGCTATTATTGTGTGATGCTCCAGCAGCAACGCACACACTGTGGGCGCTCTCACCGCATCGCTCGCTGTCGACCTCCCCCGTGCGTGCGACACCGCCGGCGCACGCGCACAACTCTAACGAACACCTCGAGCCTTGTGCAACAGCTGAGCCGCGCTCGCTAGGTCGAGCTTGATAACCTTCTTCACCGTGGGTGCATGCGATGGCGATGTTTATCTATACATAACACTTGCTTGCTCGTTTGTTCGTTTGTGCTTTCTTCTGCTGCGATACATAATAATCGTCGTTGTCATCTCGGTGGCGTAATCGACAAGCTGACTCAGTCAGTCAAGCCGCAGCGGTTTTACCGGACCCTACCCTACACCCTTAGCCCTGGTTTGCACCAGCCCCTTGTTCTGACAGCTTCTCCCGAGGATGTCAACTAATTAAATCTTTTTTTAAAAAATCAGATTTACAACTAAAGCGCACTATCTCCACACTTGCGGGCAGAGTAGCCTGTACTATTGCAGATGCTACATCGCGGAGCACTCCGCTGACGTTGTCGACGAGGATCACTAACTTCACCCATATCTTGCTCTGGCTCTTCATCAACATCATTCTGTTCCGGTAACGCTTGTGCCTCCCCTACTGTGATGCTCCCTCCTCTTTGTACAGAAGTTCTTTTGGCTGCCCGACCCTTGGTTAATG